>JAJHIY020000011.1:0-5000 GCA_022114975.2 Lampris megalopsis | reverse complement strand
CTGGAAGAAATCTGTGCAGGAATGAGCTGCACGTCATGAAATGGATCTTCACTGTTCCACAGAGAAAAAGCAGCAGCACCACAAAGGAGAGATAGAAAATGGCTCAACAACCACCACCACTTACCCCTGACCACACTGCACCAAGGTATGTGGATGTCGGACTGGCCTCTATAGCCATTTGAAGACCCAAAAGTAGACAAACCAATAGAGAGGACAGTTATACACACTTTGAGTGGCCGTTGATGATGATGATGACAATGGTGTGTGTGTGTGTGTGTGTGTGTGTGTGTGTTAATTCTGCAGAACCTTGTAGCTACATCTGAGTGTAATTAGTGCTGATTAGAGAAACCATCAGCCTCATAGCAGCAACACCTGTTTATCTGTGCAAAATAAAAATTTACAAAATGCTGTACGACAAGGTCAGTTCTATTCCATCCGCATTGCTACAGAAAGCTATACTGTGAAGACTGCCCGTAAAAGGTGCATTCTCTCATAATAGTTTCATGTTCATACATATCTGCTATACTGGTATTATGACGATAATGTTCGACAATATTAGCTAAAATAGAAGATAAATTGGGAGTGCTGCAAACATGTGGCTAGCACTTTAACCATACTCCTAGAATGGATTATAATTTGGCCAATATGATTAAATATTTTATGTAAGGGGCGTCCGGGTAGTGTAGCAGTCTATTCCATTGCCTACCAACATGGGGATCGCCGGTTCGAATCCCCCGTGTTACCTCCGGCTTGGTCAGGTGACCTTACAAATGCAATTGGCCATGTCTGCAGGTGGGAAGCTGGATGCGGGTATGTGTCCTGCTCTAGCGCCTCTTCTGGTCAGTCGGGTCACCTGTTCGGAAGGGATGGGGAACTGGGCGAATAGCGTGATCTTCCCACGTGCTACATCCCCCTGGTGAAACTCCTCACTGTCAGGTGAAAAGAAGCGGCTGGAGACTCCACATGTATCGGAGGAGGTGCGTGGTAGTCTGCAGCTCTCCCCGGATCAGCAGAGGGGGTGGGGCAGCGACCGGGATGGCTGGGAGAGTGGGCTAATTGGCCAAGTGAAATTGGGGGAAAAAAAGGGGGAAAAAGTATCTCATGTAAAGCAATTAGTTGCTTCCCTATAATGGCCACATTTTACTGTGCTAATTAGATACCAAGCCTTACTGTGCTTATCAGTAACCACAATCATATGTAGCCACTGTACATTTTACTATTTCTTTAATTTTATGTACACCTTGTGTAAAGCAGAATGAGTTTCTGTGCCACAATTCAGTGACGCACTCAGATGTCAGACGGCACTTCTACTGCAGCTCAAATATATACTTAAAACAGACACGAGCGTTACACGTGGTTTTTATACACAGCAGAATATTATGCATAGATAGCGGAAGTAAGGAGATAAGTTAAAGAAAAAAGTTCCAAGTGTCCACTCATCCTAATAGATTACAGAGGGTGTAAACTAGAGTGTACTAGGTAGCACACTGAATGTTACTCAGCAGCAGACACATGGCCAAGGGCCCAGCTGGACACGATATAGACACACAAGGAGGGCTGGACTGCAGTGCTCCGTGTGTGTGTGTGTGTGTGTGTGTGTGTGTGTGTGTGTGTGTGTGTGTGTGTGTGTGCGTGTGTGGGTGTCTCTGCGTGTGTGTGTGTGTGTGTGTGTGTGTGTGTGTGTGTGTGTGTGTGTGTGTGTGTGTGTGTGTGTGTAAGAACACACCATTACGCACAGACCCAATTTCCGACTTAAATAAGACACAATCTTTACGCGCCCAATTCTCAATATTAAGGATTATGTGGATGCTACTTGGCAGGATATTAAGTATTACGGCCCAGATGGACATGGTGTATAAATATGGGAAATCACAGAAGCCTACACTGCAGCAGAGACAGAGAGACAGAGAGAGAGAGAGAGAGAGAGAGAGAGAGAGAGAGAGAGAGAGAGAGAGAGAGAGAGAGAGAGAGAGAGAGAGAGAGAGAGAGAGAGAGAGAGAGAGAGAGAGAAGACTGCAGTGCTGCAAAATGTATCAGCGATTCCGCAGCTGTGCTTATCTTTGAAAAGGTATGAGGTAAAAGTAAAGCTGTACTGCCACTCAGTGGTGACACGTGGTACTACAGTTTATCACCCTCGTTACCGTCCCTGTGGACCTAGGGAATCCAACATTTTACAAAATGCTGATGTAGAGAGAAGAAAGGGGAAAAAAGACAAATAAATAGTCAATATGTAACCCTAATATGGACTGTTGTGAGGGAGCAAGGTAAATGGGAATGATTGAATCATGTTATCAATTTAAAGGACGGTGAACTGTGTAGTGCGTAAAGAAACCAAATTAATGGAACATACAAGCTCAGGCACAGCTGCAAAATGCTGAGGCTGAGGCTGATTCAGTAGCTTTTTTGCTTGACATCCATCTTGTCCTCACAATCCTTTTTTTTTCCATTTCTATACCTGTTCGTCTCAGTTCAGGGGTAGGAGGTGTGGTGGATGGGGTAAGAAATCTACCTGAGAGAACCCACACACACAGTCATAACTGTCTGGAAAGTAAGAGTTTCTGGTTCACCTAACAAGTACATATTTGGACTTGTGGGAGGAAACTAATATGGAACGAGGAAGAACACACAAAGTCTACACAGAAGGGCAAGGGTCAAATCTCACTGTTGTGAGACAACCACATGCTAACCATGTAGCCATCATGTAGCCCCTGTGTTATCGAATAAAGCATACACATGCATATGTGCATAACGTTAGCAGTCCGCTCAGTATGCCTCAATTAGAAGTTATACCAGCTTTGGGGGCCATCTAGAAAGACACAAACTGAAGGGACTATATTGCCCATGTGGCCTGGATCACTCAGTGGTAGGTGATGAGTGATGATGAGGATAAATTTACCTGGGCTGCTTTGCTAGTAGAAGTGGACAGAGTAACCCAGAATCCATCCTCAATTTAAAGTTAGGATACTTAACTGTAAAAGTGTAGGTCATACATTAGAAAAATCACTGAGTTAAAGTCTTAAAGTATGTAGGGCTTGACAATAAGGAGTGCCATATGGCCCGAAACCACTATGACAGATTCAGGACAGTCAAATGATTGATTGATCTGTCACTGGCCCAGCTGGGCCAGAAACAAACATGTCTTGTTTGTGATTCATCTCACTGTCTGCCCAGTTACCAGCTTCCTCTCCTTTGTCGCTGTATTTTGATTGACCCCATAATATTCTAATTTCAGAAACTAAATACCTAGTGTCATCACACCTCCAACATTTGGCCATGGAGGTGGTATAAGAAGCAAATACTATCCATCCATCATCTATTTCTGTTTATCTCATCTAAATGCATGGTGCACTGTAGTCAATCTCAGCAAGACGCTGGGCAGAAGACAGGGAGACCCCTGGACAGAGCACCCTCCGGTTACATTTGGACTGTAGGTGGAAACAGAAGTGCCCAGAGGACACTCACTCAAACACAGGAGAACATGCAAACTCCACACAGATGGGCTGGAACCTTGGACCCTCTTGCTGTGAAGCGACAGTGCAAACCAGTAAGGCCCTCAAGCAGAGACTGGACAAATAATGTTTTCGACATCCTGGAGCCAACAGTTCCCATGAACGAAAAACTATTGTAGCGAATTCGGGGGGCAGTCCGAGATACCGTCGTCACAGCTGGGACGCGAATCCGTATCTCCTGCACCGCAAGCGACAACGTTAACCAGTCGACTAAAGCGTCCGACCCGTTGGTCAAGGACCAACGTGTCTACTTATCCAAGCACGTTACACTATCAAACAATGAAGCCGTGTATTTTTCAGTATATTGCGGTTTCCCTGTCAGGGTGGATCAAGCTAGCGCCAACAAACATGAGCAAGTCCTAGAAGTTAAACACGACAACTGAAAGCATATAGCCCGCAACCTGTAGCAGAAAATCCATTTCTTTAGCGTAGCGGTCTGTTCCACTGCCTACCAACACGGGGATCGGCAGATCGAATCCCCGTGTTGGTCGGGCGTCCGTCCAGACACAATCGGCCGTGTCTACGGGTGGGAAGCCGGATGTGAGAAGGTGTCCTGGTCGCTGCACTTAGCGCCTCCTCTGGTTGGTTGGGGCGCCTGTTCGCAGGGGGGAGGGGGAACTGGGGGGGGGATAGCTTGTTTGCAGTCACGTGCTTCAGATGACGCGCGAGATTCAGATGGAGGGCAGGAAGTTAAAAGCAGAATGGACGAGATGGAGGAAGAGCAAAGAGAAACGACTTTAGCGTTATAAAGTCAGGGAACGGTTAAGCTACATAAACACAGCCACACACAATGGCTTTACCTTTGACAAGGTGGTCACTGCACACACGCGCGTTACCCGGCTCCGCTCCTCGCGACCGCGGACGACGGTTCGCGAGCCATTGTTTTCCGACAATTTCGGTCAATGTCTTGTATTTCCACCCCTTAAGACACTCCGCGTAGTTTCTCGGTTTAATCGGATGTGAGCAGCCGGCATTTGGAGAGTTTGTGATAGTGCTTCCTATGTAGAAAATCACTTCCCGCCCTCCGCCTACAGTTCGCGCGTATGCAAACAAGCTATGGCGTGATCCTCCCACGTGCCACGTCCTCCCGGCGAAACTCCTCACTGTCAGGTGAAAAGAAGCGGCTGGTGACTCCACATGTATCGGAGGAGGCATGTGGTAGTCTGCAGCCCTCCCCGGATCGGCAGAGGGGGTGGAGCAGCGACCGGGACGGCTCGGAAGAGTGGGGTAATTGGACGGGTACAACTCAGGAGAAAAGCGAGGGGGGGGAAACAAAAACAAATATCAATTTTTTTTATTGTTGTCATTGCATCTCAATATCCTGGCTAGAATTAAACTGAATTAAAAGACAAACGAGAGCATGGAAAGGCTTAGCAAGGCAGCATCCCACACCGTCCAGTGTAGCCCCTTGAAATGTATGGTTTGGTGTTGGTGGTGATGGTGTCAGGAGGGGGTGAGGCTAAACAGTGTCATTGAACATCGTCGTGTCGT
>JAJHIY020000012.1:545000-574857 GCA_022114975.2 Lampris megalopsis | reverse complement strand
CACGACACGACGATGTTTTACTTTGCTTTTCAGCGCATGCCCCGCTAACGAGGCTGAGCGCGCGCTCGCGCGTGCGCAACAGGGTCTTCGTGTATCTTCATTTCACGTCCTTTCCGGTGTTTTGCACGAGTGTGTTATGCTATGTAGAACAGCATGAATCCAAACATGACACGTGTTGTGTTTACATGGGATGTGTTTACATGAGGTGTGTTGTGTTTACATGAGACGTGTTGTGTTTACATGAGATGTGCTGTCTTTACATGAGGTGTGTTTACATGAGACGTGTTGTGTTTACATGAGACATGTTGTCTTTATAAGAGATGTGTTTACATGAGACGTGTTTACATGGGGTGTGTTGGGTTTATATGAGATGTGTTGTGTTTACATGGGGTGTGTTGGGTTTACATGAGGTGTGTTGGGTTTACATGAGATGTGCTGTCTTTACATGAGGTGTGTTTACATGAGACGTGTTGTGTTTACATGAGACGTGTTGTGTTTACATGAGACGTGTTGTGTTTACATTGGGTGTTTAGGGTTTACATGAGATGTGTTTACATGGGGTGCGTTGTGTTTACATGAGACGTGTTGTGTTTACATGAGACGTGTTGTGTTTATAAGAGATGTGTTTACATGAGACGTGTTTACATGGGATGTGTTGTGTTTACATGAGATGTGTTGTCTTTATATGAGATGTGTTTACATGAGATGTGTTGTGTTTACATGGTATGTGTTTACATGGGTCGTGTTGTGTTTACATGAGATGTGTTTATATGAAACGTGTTGTGTTTACATGAGATGTGTTTACATGACACGTGTTGTGTTTACATGAGATGTGTGTTTACATGAGACGTGTTGTGTTTACATGAGATGTGTTTACATGAGGTGTGTTTATGTGAGACGTGTTGTGTTTACATGGGATGTGTTTACATGAGACGTGTTGTGTTTACATGAGATGTGTTTACATGAGGTGTGTTTATGTGAGAAGTGTTCTGTTTACATGGGATGTGTTTACATGAGACGTGTTGTGTTTACATGGAATGTGATGTGTTTACATGAGATGTGTTGTGTTTAAATGAGATGTGTGTTTACATGAGATGTGTTGTGTTTACATCTGTGTAGCGGGCAGTTAAAGAATGGTAACACTATGAGATACAAAACAGCATCAAGATGTCTTTTAAAGCAATGTAGAACGTATTTCATGTCTGTTAAATTGTATGCGAGAGACAGTTTGTGCGTGTGCGTGTGTGTGTGTGTGTGTGTGTGTGTGTTTGTGTGTGTGTGTAAACGAGGAAGGACGAGAGGGGTGAGTGCAGCATGGAGAGAGAGCCCATCAGCTGCTGGTGAGCTCTGAGCTTTTTGTCGTCTAATTGCCAATTAAAGGACCTGCTGGAATCGCAGCAGCGACCCTTCGGCTGTGTTGGCAGCCGATCAAAGTCCTGTCCTCCATTCTCCTCCACTTTATCATCCCTCCATCAGGCCGCGGCTCCACCAGCCGCTGAGCTGGGCCTCCTCCTGAAAGAAATCCACTTATCTGAGTTTGCTGTCAGGAGACTCCATTTGTCCTGCATATGTTGTGTTGAACATGTAGACACCGAGGTCAGCCCACAACCCGCTGACTCGGAGAGATGCTCCTAAGCCTGGAGGAGAGCCTCGTCTCTTAAAGTTGACCTCATTACATCTCCTCATACTGACTCTCTCATAAAAGAGAAAATACTTAAAGTTGGATCAAAACTAAAGCTCTATTTCCCAACATCACTTGTTACTTCGTGTATTTTGCGTTGTGTCGTTCCACTGAAAAAACAATAGAAGTCAGAATTCTCTTTTGTCTCTTTTTCAGAGAGCTCCGCTAGTTCGTCTTCTCTCTTCTGGTCTTGTTGGTACTCATGACGTCGTCACACTAATTTAAATACAGCCAATCAGATCAGACTATGAACCTCCCACCCGTACCATCAATCCTTATACTTGTCAGTCAAAGGTCATTTTATGAATATTAATGAGCACCAGACCACGTCCTCTGTGCGTAACTGTAGTCCACTGACTTCCGGTTTCTACTGCAGCGGTCATACCAGTTTCCTGTTTGTCGGAGTGTGCTGTTGACAATGGCATGTTTTTCGCGGTGCCTGCACGATTCGCCATGGATAAATGTCAAGCACATGCACACAACTGTCCACACACTCTCCCCTGCACCTCCCCTGCACCTCCCTGGGGGGCGGGGGGGGGTCAAGTTGTACATGTCAAGTTACGCCCACCATGATGAGGATGAGCGGACGCATGGACGGACGGACGGACGGAACTTGGTATGGTAAATCTTGCAGGCATCGCGAAAAATATGCCATAGTCAATAGCACGCGTCAGCAAACGGGAAACTGGTATGACCGCTGCAGTTGAAACCGGAAGTCAGCGCAGAGTCGATTGAGAACAGCTATGGATAAAAATATGAAAAGACAATATTGCTGATTTATAGATTAAAAAATATGTTGCTGAATGTTTTATTAAGCAGAGTCCAAGTTTTTTAGACATGAAAAGTTAAACGTGATTACTGACTTGAGTCCAACTCCGCAGTTCCGGTGTGAAGTGGGACGTCGGGATGGCTCCACCCTGTCAGCCTGTTGACATGCTCCACCACATCAGAAAACCCTGTTTGGTCTCTGCCGTGGCCCTGAATTCCGTCATCCGGCTGGCTCCACACAATGCTGAGCGGACCTGATGAAACCGGTCCATGTGCTACTGCTGTAACAGGTGGGTCAGGTTGGTGTTAGAGCGACCTCTAGTGGTGACGTGGTAAAATTGCATCAATTCATTTCAAACATTCTCATGACAATCTGGTCGTTTTATTTGGTAGTGTAAATAGGAAGTGTTGTATCTGGTGGTATATATACTAAGTGTTGTATCTGGTAGTATTTATACGACGTGTTGTATCTGGTAGTATATATACTAAGTGTTGTATCTGGTAGTATAAATAGGAAGTGTTGTATCTGGTAGTATTTATACGACGTTTTGTATCTGGTAGTATAAATAGGAAGTGTTGTATCTGGTAGTATAAATAGGAAGTGTTGTATCTGGTAGTATTTATACTACGTGTTGTATCTGGTAGTATAAATAGGAAGTGTTGTATCTGGTAGTATTTATACTACGTGTTGTATCTATGTGGTAGTATAAATAGGAAGTGTGGGTGTGAAGTTCAGATAGCTCTGCAGAGTCCTGTGGCTCTGACCTTTGTTATTCTTAGATTTTAGCTGCTTATAATGTTCCTCCAGTCCCACAGTAACCCAGAACTCTGTGTCCAGGTGGTATAAGGAGGGTTCTGTGTAGATCCGGTTCTGTTCTGGCAGCTCATTTACTGCCCACTGCTTATTGTAAATTAAAATAATAATGATAATCAGTGACCACGTTAGGTTCATTATCATTTTATTGTTGGAAAGCAGTCCATTGTATGCGCTTAAGAAGGTACTTTATCAGTACAAGTGGTAGTACTGAGGACCTGATTGAGAACTGCAGTCCTAATGAATACAACTCAAGATGAGACACAAACACGCAAACCCCTTATGATGGCCCCGCCCCTGCCTTTAGCTGATTGGGCTAAAACTACTGTCTTCCTGGTCTCTGATTGGCTCCTCGGGCTCCGGCTCCAGGTCCCAGCTCCTGTTGAATGATTAAATACACCTGAGTCATTTTATAAAGGTTCGTTCAACATCTAGAACCTTCACTAGCCCAAGAGAAGAACAGCTGACCACAAGACGATGTCAACACAAACACACACATACGTACATACTATATGTATACACACAAACTGTTATGACGGCCCCCCCCCCCCCCGTCTCGTCCTTTTCTCCCTCTCTTCTCTCTCTTTCTGTCTCAGGGGCTCCTGATCACGTGATTAGCGGGTGGTCCTGCCTCATATTTCCGGGGGGCTGGTGGAGAAGGTGTCTTTTTTTTTCTTTTTTCATTGATGTGGTTGGTCCATGCCATGTTTCTTTGGAATGTGGCTCCTAGAAACTTTGCCTCCTTGGCCAGGGTGAGGAGGCGTTGTGGAGGTTGAGGTGGATAGCTGGTTTGAGTTGGAGGTTGCTGCTAAATACGATGAGCTGAGTTTTGGTGGGGTTGAGTTTAATTAGTAATGCATGTTTGGAATTTTTGGTAGCGAGTGGAATTTATCTGGGGTGAGTCCAGTCATAGAGATCATCAGCACATTGTGAAACATGTCCTATGGTGGGTGGGAGGCAGTGTGATGAATGTCTTCTCCTCTCACTTCTGTGTGTGAATGGTGTGATGTAAGTCTCCCTTGTGTGCACATGCAGTCTGTCCTCCTAGGTCTCCATGGTGATGGTGGTCATCACCTGGACACTGCTTGAAATCCCCCTCATGACATTTTTTTCCCTCTTATAAATCCATATAATTTTGTTATCCTGTTTTAATATTATATCCTTCTTTCACTCAGATGTATGACTAATGTGTGTGTGTGTGTGTGTGTGTGTGTGTGTGTGTGTGTGTGTGTGTGTGTGTCCATGGTGATGATGGTCGCGGGGCTTGGATCCTGTGCTGTTCTGGTGGCATCTGGACACTGCTTGGCATCCTCCTCATCATATTCTTCATATATTTTATAATTCCATTACAATTGTGTTGTCCTCTTTCAGTGTTGTGTTGTGTAAATTGTGTAAACACAGCAACATTGCACGTTGTGCGTCTTGGGAGAGAGATCCTCCTTTGTTGCTCTCCCTGAGGTTTCTTCCTATTTTTTTTCTACCTGTTAAAGGTTTTTTAAGGAGTTGTTCCTCATCCGATGCGAGGGTCTAAGGCAAGGATGTTGTGCTGCTGTAGAGCCCACTGATGCACATTTGTAATTTGTGATATTGGGCTATACAAATAAAATTGACTTGACTTGACTAGCACATGATGGAAATGTAGAGGAGAAAATGGAGAGGACTGAGGACTGCACCTTGTGGAACACCGGCTTCGGGAGTGAAAGGGGTGGAGAGGGAAGTGGAAACCTTGACATTGATTTGTTGATGATGGAGAAAGCTTGAAATTATATTGCAGTTGGGAAGTGGTTTTTGGAGTTTTTTATTTTGTAATTTGAAGAGTAGTCTGTTGTGCCACATTTTGTCAAATGCCTTTTCAATGTTGAAAAATACGGCCATGGTGAATTCTTTTTGGGTGAGGCTGCGGGTGATTGCTTCTGATTGTCTGAGGATGTTATCAGTGATGGATCTGTTTTTACAGAAGCCTGCTTAGGGAATACCCAGGAGTTGGCGATGTCAAACCTTTACACAATAAGTTTAAGATTTTCCTGAGTACACCCCTCCAACTTGTCACGAGTTGAGCCGCTAACAAAGCCTAAGTAGGCAAGGCAGGAAACAGGTGATAAGGGATCAGCTTTTGTCTGGTTTGGTAGATCAACAGTTGTTGTCGGCTGGTGTGGGCACGCAGGGTGGGATTACTTCTCCTAAATCTGAGGGGGGAGGGCTCACTGAACAGGTGATTTTGAGAGTTATGTCGGCTAGATCTAAAGGAGAGGGACATTGGGATTGTGATATTAAGGAATGGATGTCACCCAGTTCACCCTTCAGATCAATTCACACAAAACTGAGGTTCTCCTTGTTGGTCCTAATAAGTTTGTCTCAGAATTGAAACCCTGTATTGACCCCTGGCCACCGATGTTAAACCCTCCTCAAGAAATCTGGGTGTACTCTCTGACCAAAATCTGAATTTTGACCCACACATCAACAAGCTTGTGCAAAACTGTTTTTTCAACTCTGGAACATCACAAAAACCAAATCAATGTGATCAACCAGAGATCTAGAATTACTAATCCATGCCCTAATGTTTCCACGCCTTGACTACTGCAATGCTCTTTTCTCCTGTCTCAACCAAGCAGCCCTGTCCTGCCTGCAAATCTTGCAAAACCCTGCAGCCAGGCTGCTAACCAATACCAACCCACATCACACAAATCCTCACATCCCTTCATTGGCTCCCCATATGGAAAAGGCTTCAAGATACTGCGTATCATATATAAGGCCTTAAATGGTCTTGCCCCTTTATATGTTTCCAAGCTTTTGTATCCTTACGCCACCTCTAGGCCACTCAGATCTTCCAACCAGTGTCTCCTATCTAAACCTTGCTTTCCCCACAAATCCAAGGGTGACTGTACTTTTGCCTTAAGGGCCCCGCCCCTCTGGAACAGTCCCCGCCCCCTTTAGATCAGCTGATCAGCTGTAAAAAAAATTCTCAAAACCCATCTCTACCGACTTGCCTTCCCTGTAAAGGGGCTATAACTTTTACTTTTCTGTATATAGCTACATGTTAGTTGTTCATTTTTGTGTATCTGTATTTTGTTCAGTACTTTGTAACTCTGTTTTAAAAGGTGCTACATAAATAAACTCTTACTTCCTTCCTTACATACTACATACATACATACATACATACATACATACATACATACATACATACATACATACATACATACATACATACATACATACATACGTACATATATACATGCGTGCATGCATCCGTACATACATACACGTGGCTCTGTCAGCAATAGGGGAGCAGATCTCTGTTCAGCAAATACAGAGCGCAGTATTATTTAATCACCCTTCAGCTAACTGTTTAACATGTTGTCTTGATGCAATGATCCAGGTCAGAAAATCACAGAACGGTGAATCAGTTCATTTACTATGTTTATTCATCATCATCTAAGGGATCTCTTCAGTCTCACCTGACTGCAGCTGTCCCCACCCTTATAACCAATACAGTGACTGCAGGTACCCCACCCTTATAACCAATACAGTGACTGCAGGTGTCCCCACCCTTATAGACAATACAGTGACTGCAGGTGTCCCCACCCTTGTAGACAATACAGTGACTGCAGGTGTCCCCACCCTTATAGACAATACAGTGACTGCAGGTGTCCCCACCCTTATAACCAATACAGTGACTGCAGGTACCCCACCCTTATAACCAATACAGTGACTGCAGGTGTCCCCACCCTTATAACCAATACAGTGACTGCAGGTGTCCCCACCCTTATAACCAATACAGTGACTGCAGGTGTCCCCACCCTTATAACCAATACAGTGACTGCAGGTGTCCCCACCCTTATAACCAATACAGTGACTGCAGGTGTCCCCACCCTTATAAAAAATACAGTGACTGCAGGTGTCCCCACCCTTATAAACAATACAGTGACTGCAGGTGTCCCCACCCTTATAGACAATACAGTGACTGCAGGTGTCCCCACCCTTATAGACAATACAGCGACTGCAGGTGTCCCCACCCTTATAGACAATACAGCGACTGCAGGTGTCCCCACCCTTATAGACAATACAGTGACTGCAGGTGTCCCCACCCTTATAGACAATACAGTGGCATAACGACCCAAACCAACGACCTGTTTCATATGCCAATCACCATGACCGTATATGAACCTGGTCATTGGTTTGGGTCGTTATGCCACTGTATTGTCTTTAAGGGTGGGGACACCTGTAGTCAGTTGAGACTGAAGAGGTCACTTATGCCCCTTTTCCACTACATGGTACTGGCTCGGCTCGGCTCGACTCGACTCGACTCGACTCGCAGGGTGTCATTTTCCATTATGTAACAGCAGCCCTCAGTGTAGCTGGTCTGCATTGATTTTGGTACCCGCTCCAGTTTTTTTTGGAACCCCGACAAAGGTGGTGCCAGAAAAGTGGTACCCGTTGTTACCAACATGCCGGTAGTTTCCAGTAATGGAAAACAAAAAAGTCGAGTTGAGTTGAGCCGCTACCATGTAGTGGAAAAGAGGCAGTAGATGATGATGGAACCTATCTGTCAATAAACGTTGTGTCCTGATGAACTGATTCAACTTTCTGTGATGTTTAACATGTTAAAAAGCATCCGTGTGTTACAGATCATGTGCAAATATGACATTTGTGTGTGTGTGTGTGTGTGTGTGAGAGAGAGAGAATGTGTGTATAGGAGAGGGTTGTTCCAAGCTAAGTTCTACTTGTAGCATCTGATCCTAGTTCTTAACTTTAGTACACCTGCTTAATAACACGCTAATAACACCGCTTACACACACAGGATGTGAGAGTCATGTTCCTCCATACACCTGGACCACACCTGCTTAATAACACGCTAATAACACCGCTTACAGGTCCACCCGTGTTGCTCAAATGCCGGTGTGTGTTTGTATCCGTGTCCTGTTTAATCCATCCTTTAAAAATCGAGTGTTAACATCATTCACTTCTTGTGGCATCTCGTGTTTTGCCCTTGTGCTACTTTATCCGGACGGTGGAGATCCCCGCTGTCTCTCTGCCCTCTGCCTTTGTTCTGCTACCGCCGCTGAATTAGGCTGTATAGCTGCCTCTGATGCTGCTGATGGTGGATTAAACCTAATCCTCCCTCTGTGTGTGTGTGTCTGTGTGTGTGTGTGTGTGTGTGTGTGGGTGTGTGTGGTCCATCACAGGACCCTCTCACCGAGCAGGTCAACACACAGCGGCTCGGCCAGACAGACGTGAGCGCAGCACTTGGCAGTGGGTCGGCCGGCTGACGGGGCGCGGGCTAATCCAAACACAATTAAAAGTGCCAGGGGGTCGGTTTGCAAACACAAGGGCACAAGAGGCAGATTAGCAAACTGTTGACTGGGTGGATTTCTGCGGCTGCCCGACGCTTCGACGCGTGCCTCTTTGGCTGGTGAGTGTAGACAGGTGAGTGTCGGTCCTGCAGCGTTTCAGCACGCCGCTAGCGAGCGAGTCCCCTGTCACAGACTGCATGCACTTCCTGCTAGATTGTGAGACATTCCAGAACATAAGAGAAAAATACCAGGAAATTTGAAAACCAGATTCCAAATGTTCTACTCCTGGATGAGAAAGAACTATGGCCACTTATTTTAGGAGAGGGTCAAAGGTCACACCTTGCGGCACAATATGTGCCAGAATGCCATAGCCTAAGGGTCAGTGAGTGACCAAAACACTGTCAGTTACTGTTCCAACTACTGATGAGCGGTTTGGATAATGGATGGGTGGAACACTATTGACCTCTTTCGCTGTCACCTGCTTCGGCGACATACTGACTGCTGTCAGTCATGCCAGTACAGCATCACTGAACTGAACTGACTGACAGCAGTCAGTTAACTCAATTGACTGACTCTTGGATCTGGATGACTTTAAACATGATTAAAACAGCAAATTAAGCTTCACTTCCTGCAGTTGGTGTCTCACATGGTGTGGACAGCAGCATTGGTGACCAGCTGCTTCATTTCCAGTCCATCATGTGGGCTGGGGTGTGTTCAGACTGGCACTTCACATCTGATTTGCAGCACAGTCAGAGTGGGATCAGATTTCCTTTGCCAGCCCTGGCCAGCAAACACCCGCATGGTACCTGATGTTAAACCACATTCGTGGGTGGTTTGAAACGTGATTTCAATTCAATTTCTAGATTCAGTTCAGCCTCTCAGTTGGGATTCCAAACTGTCCTGTACTTTGCATCACTCACGGTGCTTGTGACACCACCCGTCTCCAACGCCGTCTGGTGGGATGGAGGAGCGACACACAGCGATAAGAGTTTTCTTTAGCGTGAAGAGACAGAGAGGAAACATCTCAATTCATCTGTCCAGGGGGGGGGGGGGGGGTAATACATCTGTCACTGTCTTACAATACTGCAATTGCAAACAGTCTCCAACCCTCTGTGACTAGTACACATGAATAGTACACATGAATAGTACACATGAATAGTACACATGAATAGTACACATGTAACTCTGGGTAATGGTCACACCGTATTTGCATATGAAACTGGTTGTTGGTTTCGGTCATGTACTGTTTTTTTGTTTTTGTTTTGTTTTTTACCCCCCCCCCCCCTTTTTTTTCTCCTGAATTGTATCCAGCCAATTACCCCACTCTTCCAAGCCGTCCCGGTCTCTGCTCCACCCCCTCTGCCGATCCGGGGAGGGCTGCAGACTGCCACATGCCTCCTCCTCCAATACATGTGGTAGTCACCAGCCACTTCTTTTCACCTGACAGTGAGGAGTTTCACCAGGGGGACGTAGCGCGTGGGACAATCACGCTATTCCTCCCCGCCCCCCCCCCCCCCCCGAACAGGTGCCCCGACCGACTAAAGGAGGCGCTAGTGCAGCGACCAGGACACATACCCACATCTGGCTTACCACCCGCAGACACGGCCAGTTGTGTCTGTAGGGACGCCCGACCAAGCCGGAGGTAACACAGGGATTTGAACTGGCGGTCCTTGTGTTGGTAGGCAACAGAATAGACCGCTATGCTACCCGGATGCCACAGACGTCAGTTTAGACTGAAGAGGTCCCTTAGTCGAGTGATGAAACGTATGTGAGTAAACATATCCAGATGAACTGAGTCAACGTTCTCTGCATGTCTGACTACACAAATCCAACTGGATCCTTTACACACAACAGCATGGACAGTCAAGCTGAAGGACTGGATTTGAGAAACAAGTCAGACTTGAAACGTCATCACGTACTTCAGATACCAGGATCAACATACTGCAGGAGTCACCAAATCAAACCAAAATGAGGGTCTGCAGGACTGTAACTTTAAAGCTCGAGTGCAGGACTTTTCCATGTGAATGAATGTGTGTGACATTCAAGCCCTCGCCAAACGAGTTCCCACAGTGATGATTAAGCCTCCTACCGCCAGGTAAACCACTCTGTATTTTGCAGTATGCCGGAGTTTTAAGTCTGGTGTCTGGGGCGACATTCCCGTGCTGCGTTCCTGTGCTGGTGGAGCGAAGGTGGTGCGTTTTACATCAAGCAGCAGTGATTGCTTGGCCAGAGCTGAACTTGTGTGTGACGACAGTGTTCACATGCCTCTGACTGGCTTGCCTTCAGGGCTTTGTGCCAGAAAGCTTCCGGGCTTGGAAGCTATGGCAGGAAAACCCAAGAAGCATCCAAGAGAAGTTTCTGATGCTCCAGAGAAAAAAGAAACTCGGCGTTCAGAGGAAGGACTAAAGTCAACAAGAGAAAGCAATTGAGGGCGAGGACAAACACCGATATCCATTGGTGAAGCTCTTCCTCGGAGAGTCGAGTCAAGTCACTTTTATTCGTATAGCCCAATATCACAAATTACGAGCGCCGAAAGAAGAGAAGTCCTCACTCTCACTGCCAGAAGACGGAGACAAAACTTCCACGCGGCAGGTTTAAATGAGGACCCAATCAGAATAAAGGAAGAACAGGAACAAGCATAGACGACACATGTATGTAGCAGACATTAACCAATGACTTGATTTGGTGCTACTAGTCCAGAACGGGCGGCACGGTGGTGCAGTGTTTAGACGGTCGCCTCACAGCAAGAAGGTCCTGGGTTCGAGCCCTGGGGTAGTCCGACCTTGGGGGTGGTCCCGGGTCGTCCTCTGTGTGGAGTTTGCATGTTCTCCCCGTGTCTGTGTGGGTTTCCTCCAGGGGCTCCGGTTTCCTCCCACAGTCCAAAGACATGTAGGTCAGGTGACTCGGCCGTACTGAATTGCTCCCAGTGTGTGTGTGTGTGTGTGTGTGTGTGTGGGTGTGTGTGTGGGTGTGTGTGTGTGTGTGTCGGCCCTGTGATGGCCTGGCGGCCTGTCCAGGGTGTCTCCCCGCCTGCCACCCAATTACTGCTGGGATAGGCTCCAGCATCCCCGGGTGACCCTGAGAGCAGGATAAGCGCTTTGGATAATGGATGGATGGCTAGTCCAGAACGAAGCCTGAGCTCTGAGATTGTCTGTTGACCTACTTTTCTATGTATATTTCTATTTTTATTTTTTGGGATTTTTTTCCTCCTTTTACTTCCCATTTGTATCCGGCCAATCACCCCACTCTTCTGAGCCGTCCCGGTCTCTGCTCCACCCCCTCTGCTGATCCACGGAGGGCTGCAGACTACCACATGCCTCCTCCCATACATGTGGAGTCACCAGCCACTTCTTTTCACCTGACAGTGAGGAGTTTCACCAGGGGGACGTAGTGCATGGGAGGCTGGCGTTATTCCCCCCCCCGAACAGGCGCCCCGACCGACCAGAGGAGGCGCTAATGCAGTGACCAGGACACATACCCACATCTGGCTTCCCACCTGCAGACACGGCCAATTGTGTCTGCAGGGATGCCCGACCAGGCCGGAGGTAACACGGGGATTCAAACCAGCGATCCCTGTGTTGGTAGGCAACGGAATAGACCGCTATGCTGCCCGGACGCCCCGCTTCTATGTATATTTATATGTATGTGGAAATCATCATCAGGAAGATGGAGCTGCTGTAATCCGAGCCGTGTGTCTGTGTTGCATCATGGCGTGCTAGCTTCTGCAGCTGTAACATTCCTGACACATGTATGACATGTCACACACACATGTATATATGCGGCAGTGACACACAAAACGGAAAACCACAAACAGTGTGACACAAAAACACAACAGACGGATACCAAACATTCACATTGAAATTAAGCTTTTATTTCAACCACTCTTTAGCTAACTCAGGACCTTCACACATGAAAAATACACGTTCAGAACAGGACACTCAAACACGGTTTGGATCACTTCTGAAACAAGCAGCGAGGTCGACTCAAAGGACCGGTGTGTTTTCCCACCGACGGGTGATCACTGGCAGAGTTGGACTTCCAAATGTCCTGTGACGAGCAACACTCTGCCATTATCGGTAACAACGGCTTTATTTAAGCGATAACTATTAGTGGCCACTAGCTGGTAAATCACCTTTAAAACTGCACCACGTTTACCGTGACTGTGGTCTGTAATAATACCTTGATATTCTAGATTCTCCGTCAGCTTTTGTACCTTTTTATAAACCCTGTATCAAAACCCTGTGACAACTTCATACTGATTTTTTAATTTCGTAAACCTAGAAATCGCATGACTTCCAAACATTGCCACTTTTCTACGTTTGTTCATGGAAAGCTCTAGAATGTGAATGTTGTGCTGGCCAGAGCCGTCAGTCCAGAGTCCGGATGTATCTGCAAGCCACAGTGTTAGCCAGACCTGGTTCCGGGCCCTAGCAAAGCATCGTGTGGTTCTAAGCTAGCTGATATTTCACAGTGCTGGGTGTCAGGCTAAAGCAGCGTCACGGTGGAAACAGTTCCACATTTCACCACTTGGAAGTCAGAAGAGAGAAAAGTAGTACTGCCTGTAGGTTGGTGGAAGGTGCTCTTAATACAATCTGATCAAACCGTGCGTATTTACCACTCTGGATTCAGACTGGTTTGGACGCGTCCCATCTTGATCAGTGCAGTTTTACAATGGAAATATTTTTCTAAGAGAGCGCCACCTGTTTGAAAATACAGCACCTACAGCATAATTGCATGTGTGAAATATTGGGGTGACCAGCTAGCAGTTAGCCATTAGCAAAAGACATATTTTTATACGTGTACTAGTTTGAGTGAATCCGTTTTAACTAACGTGATGACTGGTTCTGGTTCTGTTAACCATCCTGTCTGCGTTTTAGCTAGTTTGGTAGTAACCAGTGATCTGTCAGCGGTTTACCATCTGCTCCCTTACTCGATGATCTCCTCCTCCTCGTCCTCGAAGTTCTCCTCCCCGTCGTTGGCGGTGGCTTCCTGGTATTGCTGGTACTCTGACACCAAGTCGTTCATGTTGCTCTCCGCCTCGGTGAACTCCATCTCATCCATGCCCTCCCCCGTGAACCAGTGGAGGAAGGCCTTACGCCGGAACATGGCAGAGAACTGCTCCGAGATGCGCTTGAATAGCTCCTGGATGGCCGTGCTGTTCCCGATGAAGGTGGCGGCCATCTTGAGCCCCCTCGGCGCGATGTCGCACACAGCCACCTTCACATTGTTGGGGATCCACTCCACGAAGTAGCTGCTGTTCTTGTTCTGGACGTTCAACATCTGCTCATCCACCTCCTTCATGGACATTGGCCCCCGGAATACCGTGGCCACCGTCAAGTAGCGCCCATGACGAGGGTCGCAAGCCGCCATCATGTTTCTGGCGTCAAACATCTGCTGGGTGAGCTCCGGCACCGTCAGGGCCCGGTACTGCTGGCTGCCTCGTGCTGTCAGGGGGGCGAAGCCCGGCATGAAGAAGTGCAGCCTGGGAAACGGAACCATGTTGACTGCCAGCTTCCTCAGGTCAGCATTCAGCTGGCCGGGGAAGCGGAGGGAAGTGGTGACCCCGCTCATGGTAGCGGACACCAGGTGGTTGAGGTCGCCATAGGTGGGCGTGGTCAGCTTGAGTGTGCGGAAGCAGATGTCGTACAGGGCCTCGTTATCAATGCAGTACGTCTCGTCTGTGTTCTCCACCAGCTGATGGACAGACAGAGTGGCGTTATAGGGCTCCACCACTGTGTCCGATACCTGGAGAGATGAAGTGGGGGAGGGAGAGAAGAGATTGAGGGATACAACGTAATGATGGAGGAAGCATAGAGAAGGATGTGAAGGCAATTTGTCTGCCATGTAACCATATAGTATATGTTATATGGTAGTATTCATATGGAGAAGACACTTTATAGGCTCTGGCCTACTGTTGACTGTTCCTGATAGAAGAGGAATGTATGGGAAGCTCATTTGAGTGTAGTAAGGTCTGGAGAAACGGCCCTGGAGAACTATGAGCTGGAAGATGAGGACGAGAGGAGACCTGCTCTATGAACTCTTTGAACAATATGCAAATTATGTTATCCACTGGGATGACAGTCCAGCAATAAATATAAGCTAATTCCCCAAAAAAGGGTTGGGAAGAAATTGTGGTTGTGATTCAGACTTGTTTAGGATAAGCATAACTCAACAGTTTGTGCTGCAAGGTATAAAGGGAAGGCGCTCTGAGATCAGCGCACACACTTAAGTATTGATGCTTTGTGCGTCTCATGAACAAAGTGTGACAATACTTTCAGAGATTTTTGTCTCGCTCCTCATTTATTGTCAGAGCGGAATTAAATAGTTGCCACAACAAGGGATAACGAACAGAGAGAACAATAAGAATCAAATCATCATCATTATCTTTCTATCATCCATCCATCCTTCCGTTACCTTGGGTGATGGCATGACGCTGAATGTATTCATGATGCGGTCTGGATATTCCTCTCTGATCTTACTGATGAGGAGAGTCCCCATACCAGAGCCAGTTCCTCCACCCAGAGAGTGGGTCAGCTGGAAACCCTGAACACAGAGGTCACGATTTATTCAATACAACAGCTTTCTTTATGGATAGTCTGGTGTTTTTTGACAGTTGGAAGACACGGTGAAGCCATACCAGGTACTCAATCAAATGTCAACTGTCCTTTAACACATGTACCGAAAACTGGCTTCGCGCTGACTGTTAAAGGAACAGTCCAGAGTTTTTGAAGTCTATCTGTATTTTATATTATTTGTTCATGGAGTCCATAGGCGTGTTTCATTGTCACAGTTATCCAACCCTCCAGCTTGTTTGTCATCAGCAGTTCAGTTTAATTAATGGAGGACAAATCAACAATCCTCGTTCAATGTAAAAAAACACTCCGCGGTTCACACAAAGCCAGCATGATGTTGTCATACTGAATTACAGTGGTCATTTTATAAATGTACATTGGTTTTTGTTGTTAAATCCTCTTTGTTTGCCTCGCTGTATCGTGGTGGAGCGCCTCCTGCTGGTAATCTCTTATAGGCTGTGTTGTAGAAAGTAACACAGTAGGAAAATACCTTAAAAGTTAACTGTACATTTATAAAATGTCAGTGTAATTCAGTATGGTAGGCTGCTGTTAGCATGGTGGACTGACATCATGTTAGCATTGCTAGGCTGCTGTGGCATTATGTTAGCATGATAGACTGTTGTAACATTATTTTAGCATGTTGGACTACCGGAGCATCATGTTAACTTTGAACTGTGGATTGTTGTTTTATACTGAAGGAGGATTCTGGAATTGTCCTCCAGTAATTACATTGAAGTGTAGATGACAAGCTGGAGCTGTGTCAGTTTGAAGAAAAAGATGAATGACTGAGAAAATAAACCTACCTATGGACTACGTGAACACCGAGTATACCAAAAGAGATAGACTTCAAAAATATACAACTATTCATTAAACACAACAGCCCGCCCTATGATGGAAATTGAAATTTCAGATTTTTCCAATCAGAATCAGAAATTCTTTTATTGCCATACGTGCCAATGGCGTGCACGGTTAAAACAGCGGTGCGGGAAAAAACAAACCGTGAGGGAACGGCAGTCCCCTTCAGAGATAATAGCCACTATTAGATCAAGTTTATGTCAGCATCAGCCTGTGGATTTCAACACCCAGAACCTTTGTTTTTATGTGAGTGAGCACAGAAGGAATGTGTCCTGCTTGATGCTGAGATGCTTGGCAAAGTTATTTCCAAATTCAAACCTGCAACCTGTTCTGTTTTGATCCCATTCCCATAGCTTTTTTTTTACATCAGTTTATCGCTCTTTGGGTGAAGATTTACTTAACATTGCAAATTGTTCTCTTCAGATGGAGGTTTTCCCTACTGCTCTCAAGACCGCCATAATTAAACCTCTTCTGAAGAGAAACAAATGAGATGCCTCACTTCTTAGTAATTACAGACCAGTATCCAATCTTCCATTTTTAAGTAACATTTTAGAGAAGCTTGTTTTTAATAAGTTAAATGATTTTATGAACTCCCACAATATTTCTGAAAAATACCAATCATAGCACTGAGACGGCACTAGTCCAGGTTGTAAATGACCCCGAGTCCAATATGGTTACGAAGAAACGTTCTGTGTTAGTACTACTTGACTTCAGCGCAGCCTTGGACACAGTAGATCACTCACTTCTTTTAGTTAAACTTCACAGTCTGATTGGCCTCTCTGGTACTGTTCTTAATTGGTCCACATCTTATCTTACCGATAGAGAATTTTTTTGTAAGCATAGATTAAAGTTCATCCAAAATCTTTAAAATTAATTGTGATGTTCCTCAATGTTCAATTTTAGGTCCTGTACTTTTTAACCCTTAAATGCTGCCACTTGGAACTGTCATCAGGAGGCACACAAAAATGTTTATAGCTACGCTGATGACACACAGCTTTACATTGTCATGTCACCTGATGACATAGGGACAGTAGATGCCCTTTTTGACTGTATTGTAGATATCAAGTTATGGATGGTAGAGAACTTTCTACAGCTCAGTCAGGACAAAACTGAAGTCTTGGTTATTGGTACCGAAGCTCAGAGAGAAAAATTCAATGCAGAACTGCAAACACTGGCATTAAAATCCCTGTCAACAAGCAAAAAACCGAGGAGTTAACTTTGATTCGGATCTTAGTTTTGAACCTCACATGAGAAACATGGTTAAGAATGCATTTTATCATCTCAGCAACATCGCCAGAGTGCAACCGTTTTTCTCTCAAACCAACACAGAGACACCAATGCACGCCTTCATTACCTGCAGGATTCAATTTTTTAATGCTCTCCTTTCTGGTCTCCCTTAAAAGAATACAGCTCAATTACAGTCACGGCACAACTCAGCTGCTCATGTGTTGACCAAGACCGGGACGAGAGCACACATTACACCAAGTGTAGGGTCTCTGCAGTGGCTGCCTGTTCACTTCAGATTTGATTTTAAGATCCTTTTACTGGTTTATAGAGCTCTTAATGGTCTTGGTCCTACCTATTTATCAGATTTGCTTTTAGTCTATGAATGCTCTAGAACCCTCAGGCCTTTTGATTATTCCTAAAGTCAAAACAGAAACCCACGGTGAGCCGTCCTTTATTACGATGGTCCAAGTCTCATGAACCTTCCTGAGGACTGGAGGGCAACAGAGAATGTTGATAGTTTTAAGAGCAAACGCAAGACCTACCTTTTTAGTTTGACTTTTTAATTACATTCTCTTTAGTTATTTGTTTATTTTAGTCTGTTCTACTCCTTGGTCTTATCCTTTTAAATTCTAGATTGTTTACTTTTTAATGCCCTACCTTTTATTTCTGGTTTTAGTAACTTCTATACCTCTCCTCTATTTTAATTTACTTTTTATTATTTCAGTATCATTTTATTTTTGTCTTCATGGATCTTAATCATGCCTCTGGTGTTTCCTGATTGCAAGTGGCTGAGATTTAAGACATTGAGTTCTTTATCTACTGAAGCACTTTGTGTTACATTTGTTTCTATGAAAAGTGCAAGGTTTGATTGATTGATAATAAAAAAAAAAATACTACATGGGTTGCTATGGTGATGTTTTATTTTTTTGCAGAAAAAAATTAACTCGTACAAATGTGTTTTGTTTTTGTTTTATTTAATTTTATACAGTAATTCTGTCAATTCATGTACCTGTAGAATTAATCCGCCATCTTTTCTGTGTTGTGATGCGTTACATTACATCCAGACGGCAGAAAGGTAGACTATTTTAACTGTAGATGGCAGCACCATTGCCATTGTCAGCATAATTTGTCGGTGTCATCCGATTTTAGGGTCCTGCTCCCATCCACAGTAATAACTTCCGGTTTGCCGTTGACCAGAGTCCATGTGAACGCAGCATAAGAGTGCGAGAAAAATACTGTCTTGAACAAAATAATTTTGTTAATCTTTCTTCATAAAAAAAAAAAGTGATTATGTAGCACTGTCCACAGGGTGGCGTCTGTTTTAAACTAGCCTGTAGAGACTAACTGGTTCATAAAACCTGGGGTTTGGAAGAAAAGGATGACGAATATTCTGTTCACCTGCAGACAGTCGCAGTGCTCACACTCCTTCCTCACCACGTCCAGCACCGAGTCCACCAGCTCCGCCCCCTCTGTGTAATGACCTTTGGCCCAGTTGTTCCCGGCACCTGTCTGTCCTGCAGCCGACCAATCAGCACAGAGACAGCAGGAAGAACATCCATCAAACCTGAGTGAAATCTAAGATGGCAGAAGTCCCTCGGCCAAGCACAGATGCTGACACGCTGGCAGGTGGTCACACACACACACACACACACACACACACACACAGCCAAACAGCTGACCTATGTCACATGATACTGTGAACTGCCCGTCCAACACATAAACCGTGATGGTGACCCATTAAAGCAGGGCTGGCTTTTATGGAAAGAGACGGGGGGCATTTAGAAAGAGACGGGGGGCGGTTAGAAAGAGACGGGGGGGGGGGGGGTTAGGAAGAGACGGGGGGCATTTCGCGGTCAAACCACTCATGCTTTAAACGTTTCATTTGTATTTTGTCTCTCCTCTATTATTGAACATGCTTCTTGTTCCTCCCTTCTTCTCCTTTACTGGTTTTATTCATACGCTTTGGCAATCCTGCCAACACACCTCCATGTTAATACATCATATTGACCACAACTCACACACACACACACACACACACACACACACACACACACACACACACACACACACACACACACACACACAGACAGGCAAAGAGACACACACACACACACACACAAACACACACACACAGACAGAGAGGCAGAGAGAGACAAAGAGAGAGACAGAGAGAGAGAGAGAGAGACACTGACACACACACACACACAGACAGGGAGAGAGACAGAGAAAGAGAGACAGGGACAGAGAGGAGTAGACAGATGAACAGAGAGAGAGACAGGGACAGAGAGGAGTAGACAGATGAACAGAGAGAGAGACAGGGACAGAGAGGAGTAGACAGATGAACAGAAAGAGAGACGGACAGAGAGGAGTAGACAGATGAACAGAGAGAGAGACAGGGACAGAGAGGAGTAGACAGATGAGCAGAGAGAGAGACAGGGACAGAGAGGAGTAGACAGATGAACAGAGAGAGAGACAGGGACAGAGAGGAGTAGACAGATGAACAGAGAGAGAGACGGACAGAGAGGAGTAGACAGATGAGCAGAGAGAGAGACAGGGACAGAGAGGAGTAGACAGATGAACAGAGAGAGAGACAGGGACAGAGAGGAGTAGACAGATGAACAGAGAGAGAGACAGGGACAGAGAGGAGTAGACAGATGAGCAGAGAGAGAGACAGGTACAGAGAGGAGTAGACAGATGAACAGAGAGAGAGACAGGGACAGAGAGAGAGACAGGTGCAGAGAGGAGTAGAAAGATGAACAGAGAGGAGTAGACAGATGAGCAGAGAGAGAGACAGGGACAGAGAGGAGTAGACAGATGAGCAGAGAGAGAGACAGGGACAGAGAGGAGTAGACAGATGAACAGAGAGAGAGACAGGGACAGAGAGGAGTAGACAGATGAACAGAGAGAGAGACAGGGACAGAGAGGAGTAGACAGATGAGCAGAGAGAGAGACAGGGACAGAGAGGAGTAGACAGATGAACAGAGAGAGAGACAGGGACAGAGAGGAGTAGACAGATGAGCAGAGAGAGAGACAGGGACAGAGAGGAGTAGACAGATGAACAGAGAGAGAGACAGGGACAGAGAGAGAGACAGGTGCAGAGAGGAGTAGAAAGATGAACAGAGAGGAGTAGACAGATGAGCAGAGAGAGAGACAGGGACAGAGAGGAGTAGACAGATGAGCAGAGAGAGAGACAGGGACAGAGAGGAGTAGACAGATGAACAGAGAGAGAGACAGGGACAGAGAGGAGTAGACAGATGAACAGAGAGAGAGACAGGGACAGAGAGGAGTAGACAGATGAGCAGAGAGAGAGACAGGGACAGAGAGGAGTAGACAGATGAACAGAGAGAGAGACAGGGACAGAGAGGAGTAGACAGATGAGCAGAGAGAGAGACAGGGACAGAGAGGAGTAGACAGATGAACAGAGAGAGAGACAGGGACAGAGAGAGAGACAGGTGCAGAGAGGAGTAGAAAGATGAACAGAGAGGAGTAGACAGATGAGCAGAGAGAGAGACAGGGACAGAGAGGAGTAGACAGATGAGCAGAGAGAGAGACAGGGACAGAGAGGAGTAGACAGATGAACAGAGAGAGAGACAGGGACAGAGAGGAGTAGACAGATGAACAGAGAGAGAGACAAGGACAGAGAGGAGTAGACAGATGAGCAGAGAGAGAGACAGGGACAGAGAGGAGTAGACAGATGAACAGAGAGAGAGACAGGGACAGAGAGGAGTAGACAGATGAGCAGAGAGAGAGACAGGGACAGAGAGGAGTAGACAGATGAACAGAGAGAGAGACAGGGACAGAGAGAGAGACAGGTGCAGAGAGGAGTAGACAGATGAGCAGAGAGAGAGACAGGGACAGAGAGGAGTAGACAGATGAACAGAGAGAGAGACAGGGACAGAGAGGAGTAGACAGATGAGCAGAGAGAGAGACAGGGACAGAGAGGAGTAGACAGATGAACAGAGAGAGAGACAGGGACAGAGAGGAGTAGACAGATGAGCAGAGAGAGAGACAGGGACAGAGAGGAGTAGACAGATGAACAGAGAGAGAGACAGGGACAGAGAGAGAGACAGGTGCAGAGAGGAGTAGAAAGATGAACAGAGAGGAGTAGACAGATGAGCAGAGAGAGAGACAGGGACAGAGAGGAGTAGACAGATGAGCAGAGAGAGAGACAGGGACAGAGAGGAGTAGACAGATGAACAGAGAGAGAGACAGGGACAGAGAGGAGTAGACAGATGAACAGAGAGAGAGACAGGGACAGAGAGGAGTAGACAGATGAGCAGAGAGAGAGACAGGGACAGAGAGGAGTAGACAGATGAACAGAGAGAGAGACAGGGACAGAGAGGAGTAGACAGATGAGCAGAGAGAGAGACAGGGACAGAGAGGAGTAGACAGATGAACAGAGAGAGAGACAGGGACAGAGAGAGAGACAGGTGCAGAGAGGAGTAGAAAGATGAACAGAGAGGAGTAGACAGATGAGCAGAGAGAGAGACAGGGACAGAGAGGAGTAGACAGATGAGCAGAGAGAGAGACAGGGACATAGAGGAGTAGACAGATGAACAGAGAGAGAGACAGGGACAGAGAGGAGTAGACAGATGAACAGAGAGAGAGACAAGGACAGAGAGGAGTAGACAGATGAGCAGAGAGAGAGACAGGGACAGAGAGGAGTAGACAGATGAACAGAGAGAGAGACAGGGACAGAGAGGAGTAGACAGATGAGCAGAGAGAGAGACAGGGACAGAGAGGAGTAGACAGATGAACAGAGAGAGAGACAGGGACAGAGAGAGAGACAGGTGCAGAGAGGAGTAGACAGATGAGCAGAGAGAGAGACAGGGACAGAGAGGAGTAGACAGATGAACAGAGAGAGAGACAGGGTATCTGTGTGAGACAGAACAGACCACACCTCGTCTGTGTCTGTGTGTGTGTGTGTTCAGATGTGTGTCTATTAGGGCGGTGTCGGAGGTTGTCCAGTAGGAATGCGGTCAGCCCACTACCCACTGGAAACCTGCACCATGTCTCTTAAAACACAAAACCAGCAGTCCCTGGAACCAGACCGCCCCCTGAACCTGCAGGAATCTGCAGGACGCCGCCTGTCTGATCAGGTTTTTATAAAAACCACATGAAGGTTCAGATCCAGTTGAGCCCACCAACCTTAGATCACCTTTTTATTTTAATGTGTGTCAGTTAAAACGGACGTTGGCCAGGAACAGGGTTTATAAGAAGACATTGTCTCTCAGTCAGTCCTTCCAACATGGGTGAGGACATATAAAAACACGTCAGTGATGGAGGAGGAACTTCCTGACATGCTGATCTAACTGAACTACACAACGGAGGATTGTGACTCAGACTTGGACCGACGCCATGTTAGCTCAGTTTACCAAAAATGAAGTTGTCCGGTCTGAAGAGTTGTCCAAAGGCTCCTGAGCGAACACTGTCCATGGTTCCTGGTTCCAGGTCCACCAGCACGGCCCGGGGGACGTATTTATGTGCTGCACACAAGATAGAGGAAACGTTAAGGCCTTTCACACACCGAGTCCAAATTCTTCACACCTCAGAAACCAAAACGGCTCGTCGCGTCGTCCGTTACGTCTGCACATGAATTCTGAAACAGTCCTCCGTCCTAAACGTTTCTAGTTTGGCTGTTCTGCATCTGTCTCGTCCGTCAAACTGCTCTCAGACTTCTGAGCGTCGTTCGAGCACGATGACGGATGAGAAGAATTAAGTAAAGGAACAATGCAGACTTGGTGCGCAGAGGTCTTTACCATCCACTGCAGGTGAAACCATGGAAACGTCCAGAAGCTTTACAAACTTTCAGATCTTACTTTTAACTTTACAGCTGACATAAAACCTCAAGTTGAACCTGAACTTAAGACTTGAAAAGAATCTGAGAAAGACAAAACCTTTTTTAGGTCTAAGCTCCTGTAGCATCTGGACAGGAAGTGGAGCATCTGGACAGGAAGTGGAGCATCTGGACAGGAACTAAATGTGTTCAGTCCGGCAGCTCTGTTCTTAAAGCTGCATATATGTATTGAGGTAAACATGTTTGATTTCGTGTACCCATGTATGATGTCAAGCAGAGGTAGTTTAAGGTGGTATTTTAAGGTGGACTGATGTTGACCAGTTAAATGGTTCTCTAGCTAGCTAGATTCTCTTCCTCTATGTCGCCACTTTGGCCGTAGCGAAATGTTGTTAGCTTTGTGCAGCCCATGTGAAAAAACCTGATCCAGTAATCAAAAGTACTAATAAACGTGTTGAGGTTTTGAATTCTCAGAATTAGCAAAACAATAAAATCCTAAATAGAATTTATTTTTAAAATAACACAAAACTGAGACGCGTGCGCTGTAAGTCGTTCGGGGGAAGTTTGTGACTCGTATTTTTCATAAATTTTACAAGTCCATTATAATTGTGTTATCCTCTTTCAATGTTGTATTGCGTAAACACAACATCTTGCACGCTGTCCGCCTTGGCAGAGAGGTCCTCCTCTGTTGCCTCCTACTTTGCCTCCCTGTTAAAGGGTTTTAGGGAGGTGCTCCTTATCCGATGAGAGGCTCTCAGGACAGGATGTTGTGTTGCTGTTAAGCCCACTGAGCCACATTTGTAATGTGTGATATTGGGCTAAACAAATAAAATTGACTTGATTTGATTTGTGACTCATAAGCCACTTCTCCATACACGTGTGCCGGTGTGGCCTGACTCGGTCTGACTCGGCGTGGCTGGGGTTTGCATTTCCAGGACAGCAGGGCTACCTGCATGAGGGTGTGTGCCTGTCGATGGAAGGCTTTCCTGTCGCCCCGCTGGTGTTAATGCGGTCCACCACTCTCTTGGAGGGAGTTTTTGAAATGTTCTCATGGCACTGCACGAATGTACGCAGGATGGCCGTCTCCTCCGGCGTGCTTGCATGTCTTGGAAGACCTTCTCATTTCGTGTTGTGCGCGCCAGGTTGTCCTGCACGGTCTTCCTGCTCCAGCCAGCCAGCAGGGCTTGTGTTCCATCTGCAGACCGAGCATTTGCCATTGTCTCTTGTCTTTGCTTGTTTTTCAGATGCTGTTGGAACAGATGAACACCTGAAGTAGCTGCTGTGTCAGGTGTCGTGCCGAGTTCTGCCCGCCCGCCGAGCGTTGCATGCACAGCTAAAGGGAAACCTGCCAGACACCATGAGGATGCACCACCATACAGGCATGTGATAAAGGGAAACCTGCCAGACACCATGAGGATGCACCACCATACAGGCACGTGATAAAGGGAAACCTGCCAGACATCATGAGGATGCACCACGGTACCAACACGTCATAAAGGGAAACCTGCCAGACACCATGAGGATGCACCACCATACAGGCACGTGATAAAGGGAAACCTGCCAGACACCATGAGGATGCACCACCATACAGGCACGTGATAAAGGGAAACCTGCCAGACACCATGAGGATGCACCACCATACAGGCACGTGATAAAGGGAAACCTGCCAGACACCATGAGGATGCACCACCGTACAGGCACGTCATAAAGGGAAACCTGCCAGACATCATGAGGATGCACCACGGTACCAACACGTGATAAAGGGAAACCTGCCAGACACCATGAGGATGCACCACGGTACCAACACGTGATAAAGGGAAACCTGCCAGACACCATGAGGATGCACCACGGTACCAACACGTGATAAAGGGAAACCTGCCAGACATCATGAGGATGCACCACGGTACCAACACGTCATAAAGGGAAACCTGCCAGACACCATGAGGATGCACCACCATACAGGCACGTGATAAAGGGAAACCTGCCAGACACCATGAGGATGCACCACCATACAGGCACGTGATAAAGGGAAACCTGCCAGACACCATGAGGATGCACCACCATACAGGCACGTGATAAAGGGAAACCTGCCAGACACCATGAGGATGCACCACCGTACAGGCACGTCATAAAGGGAAACCTGCCAGACATCATGAGGAGGCACCACGGTACCAACACGTGATAAAGGGAAACCTGCCAGACATCATGAGGATGCACCACGGTACCAACACGTCATAAAGGGAAACCTGCCAGACACCATGAGGATGCACCACCATACAGGCACGTGATAAAGGGAAACCTGCCAGACACCATGAGGATGCACCACCATACAGGCACGTGATAAAGGGAAACCTGCCAGACACCATGAGGATGCACCACCGTACAGGCACGTCATAAAGGGAAACCTGCCAGACATCATGAGGATGCACCACGGTACCAACACGTCATAAAGGGAAACCTGCCAGACATCATGAGGAGGCACCACGGTACCGGCACGTCTTAAAGGGAAACCTGCCAGACACCATGAAGATGCACCACCATACAGACACGTGATAAAGGGAAACCTGCCAGACACCATGAGGATGCACCACGGTACCAACACGTCATAAAGGGAAACCTGCCAGACATCATGAGGATGCACCACGGTACCGGCACGTCTTAAAGGGAAACCTGCCAGACATCATGAGGATGCACCACGGTACCAACACGTGATAAAGGGAAACCTGCCAGACATCATGAGGATGCACCACCATACAGGCACGTCATAAAGGGAAACCTGCCAGACATCATGAGGATGCACCACCATACAGGCACGTCATAAAGGGAAACCTGCCAGACATCATGAGGATGCACCACCATACAGGCACGTCATAAAGGGAAACCTGCCAGACACCATGAGGATGCACCACGGTACCAACACGTCATAAAGGGAAACCTGCCAGACACCATGAAGATGCACCACCATACAGGCACGTGATAAAGGGAAACCTGCCAGACACCATGAGGATGCACCACCATACAGGCACGTGATAAAGGGAAACCTGCCAGACACCATGAGGATGCACCACGGTACCAACACGTGATAAAGGGAAACCTGCCAGACATCATGAGGATGCACCACGGTACCAACACGTGATAAAGGGAAACCTGCCAGACACCATGAGGAGGCACCACGGTACCGACACGTGATAAAGGGAAACCTGCCAGACACCATGAGGATGCACCACGGTACCAACACGTGATAAAGGGAAACCTGCCAGACACCATGAGGATGCACCACGGTACCAACACGTGATAAAGGGAAACCTGCCAGACACCATGAGGATGCACCACGGTACCAACACGTGATAAAGGGAAACCTGCCAGACACCATGAGGAGGCACCACGGTACCGACACGTGATAAAGGGAAACCTGCCAGACACCATGAGGATGCACCACGGTACCAACACGTCATAAAGGGAAACCTGCCAGACACCATGAGGATGCACCACCATACAGGCACGTGATAAAGGGAAACCTGCCAGACACCATGAGGATGCACCACCATACAGGCACGTGATAAAGGGAAACCTGCCAGACACCATGAGGATGCACCACCATACAGGCACGTCATAAAGGGAAACCTGCCAGACATCATGAGGATGCACCACGGTACCAACACGTGATAAAGGGAAACCTGCCAGACATCATGAGGATGCACCACCATACAGGCACGTCATAAAGGGAAACCTGCCAGACATCATGAGGATGCACCACCATACAGGCACGTCATAAAGGGAAACCTGCCAGACATCATGAGGATGCACCACCATACAGGCACGTCATAAAGGGAAACCTGCCAGACACCATGAGGATGCACCACGGTACCAACACGTCATAAAGGGAAACCTGCCAGACACCATGAAGATGCACCACGGTACCAACACGTCATAAAGGGAAACCTGCCAGACACCATGAAGATGCACCACCATACAGGCACGTGATAAAGGGAAACCTGCCAGACACCATGAGGATGCACCACGGTACCAACACGTGATAAAGGGAAACCTGCCAGACATCATGAGGATGCACCACGGTACCAACACGTGATAAAGGGAAACCTGCCAGACACCATGAGGAGGCACCACGGTACCGACACGTGATAAAGGGAAACCTGCCAGACACCATGAGGATGCACCACGGTACCAACACGTGATAAAGGGAAACCTGCCAGACACCATGAGGATGCACCACGGTACCAACACGTGATAAAGGGAAACCTGCCAGACACCATGAGGATGCACCACGGTACCAACACGTGATAAAGGGAAACCTGCCAGACACCATGAGGAGGCACCACGGTACCAACACGTGATAAAGGGAAACCTGCCAGACACCATGAGGAGGCACCACGGTACCAACACGTGATAAAGGGAAACCTGCCAGACATCATGAGGATGCACCACGGTACCGGCACGTGATAAAGGGAAACCTGCCAGACATCATGAGGATGCACCACCATACAGGCACGTGATAAAGGGAAACCTGCCAGACACCATGAGGATGCACCACGGTACCGGCACGTCATCAGTATTGGCTGATAAAGGCTTTAAAATCAAATATCGGCATCGGCCCAAAATACCGATACGTCAGGCCGATAAGCTGGCGCTTTAATTATGCGCACGCAATGCAAACCGCTGACCACGGACGTCACGTGGGCGGAGCGGGTTTGTTTACCTGCTACACCCACTGCGTCTGTGCTGCAGGTGGTCGCGTGCCAGCCGTGTTTTCAGAGCAGATTCAAGTGGGCCACTTTGGAAACTACGTAAGTTTCGTGGCAAATGCTCTAACTGCTAATTAACTAATGGTTTTACCTACAGCATCATGGATACATTCATGATTTGAGTGATTTGTCTTAACGTACCATGGGGAAACCCACGAGGCTGCGCTGCTGCGCCGCATTGCCTCTGGTACAATGAGGTATTTATGTTTTTAAACAGATTGTACTCCTGTTTTACACAGTTGTATGTACTTTTACCTGCTGGAGGGCTGCATATCCGCGTGTAGAGAATAAATAGCATCTGGGTAGCGTCGTGGTCCATTCCGTTCCCTACCAACACAGGGATCGCTGGTTCGAATCCCTGTGTTGCCTCCAGCTTGGTCGGGCGTCCCCACAGACACAGTTGGCCGTGTCTGCGGATGGGAAGCCGGATGTGGGTATGTGTCCTGGTCGCTGCACTAGCGCCTCCTCTGGTCAGTCGGGGCACCTGTTCGGGGGGGAGGGGGAACTGGGGGGAATAGCATGATCCTCCCACGTGCTACGTCCCCCTGGTGAAACTCCTCACTGTCAGGTGAAAAGAAGCGGCTGGTGACTCCACATGTATGGGAGGAGGCATGTGGTAGTCTGCAGCCCTCCCCGGATCAGCAGAGGGGGTGGAGCCGAGACCGGGACGACTCAGAAGAGTGGGGTAATTGACCAGATACGATTAGGGAAAAAAATCCCCCCCCCCCCCCCAAAAAAGAGAACAACTGGACGGAGCAGCCATAGAGCTCAGCAGCGTGGCAGCTTCAGGTCAGTCCAGTACAGGAGAGACTTGATGTTCTCTCTCACCGGGTGGAAAGAGATACGTGCACATCATCTGTGTCAGCCAAAATGGGTTGGAACATATCCACATATCGGATATCGGCAGAAATCCAATATCATGCGTCCCTAAGACATAATGGTTTTTCAGGCAAAGTACAGTTTAAGAACGATAGACTCTTCTTTGTCAGGTTCATCGAGGATGACAGATGACATCCAGTCTGTAGTCCGAGTCGTCAGTGTCTGATTAGACTCAGCAGTAGTAGCGTTCCCGTGATACGATTGGTCTGAACTTACAAGATTGAGCTTTCAGTATTTCTTAGGGCAAACTCTTCAGTGTTCTTAGTCGATGTGTTTTTAACCATAGGATTCCAGATAGTGATACTAAAATGAACGTGGGGTGTCAAGTTCACTCTGTCAGAAGGCGATCAAATAACGAATTTGAACTGATTGGTGCTGGGGCGGCACGGTGGTGCAGTGGTTAGCATGGTCGCCCCACAGCAAGGAGGTCCTGGGTTCGAGCCCCGTGATAGTCCCACCCTTGGGGGTGGTCCCGGGTCCTCCTCTGTGTGGAGTTTGCATGTTCTCCCCGTGTCTGTGTGGGTTTCCTCCGGGGGCTCCGGTTTCCTCCCACAGTCCAGAGACATGGAGGTCAGGTGACTCGGCCGTACTCAGTTGTCCCTCGGTTTGAGTGTGTGTGTGTGTGTGTGTGTACGTGTGTGTATGTGTGTGTCGGCGTCAGCCCTGTGATGGCTTGGCGGCCTGTCCAGGGTGTTTCCCCGCCTGCCGCCCAATGACTGCTGGGATAGGCTCCAGCATCCCGCGACCCTGAGAGCAGGACAAGCAGTTCGGATAATGGATGGAGGGATGGATGGATGGAAATGCAAATCAACATGGCATGGTTTGACTTGGCACGGCCAAAAAGTGCCAATGGAAAAACCCCAATAGTGACTCAAGACACACACACACACACAGCTGCTGGTGGTATTGGACTTACATGATGCTTCATTGTAATAGACATTGACGCGGTCCAGCTGCAGAGCCGAGTCGCCCACGTAGTTCCCTGCCGGGTCGATGCCGTGTTCGTCGCTGATCACCTCCCAGAACTGAAAAGAAGAGATGGAAAGCTGTTTAAACTGGATTTAAAAGGTCATTCAATATTCGTATTCAGTCCGTCTCTGTCTACCGACGTTGACCTTGTCCTGACGGTCACTAGTCTACCCAGAGAGTTCAGTTGGCCAACACCGCCATGTTGTCTTTCGATTTGACTCGTTTTTTATTTGTCTAATGTGCT
>JAJHIY020000012.1:527500-540000 GCA_022114975.2 Lampris megalopsis | reverse complement strand
GAAGACCCACAAGTAGACAACCCAATGGAGAGGACATCATACTCACTTCAAGGGACCGCCAGTGATGAGATGGCCTCTTTGACTCCCCATATAGCTTCTTGTTCTTTCAGCTTGTTCCCTGTTTCTTAGGGGTCGCCACAGTGGATTTCACAGTTTCTATTGGTACCCTGTGAGGGCACAGCATCAATGGCGGAGGTTGTTCATCTGGGCCTCGACCGATTCGTAGTGGAGCCTTGACCAGTCAGGTATGGTCTTGTCAATCTGCACACTGACTTGGCATAATTTTATGCCGGATGCCCTTCCTGACACCACAAGTAACCCTGTGGATGGGGGCACAGGTAACGTGCTGGATGCCATCCTAGTATTCATGGACTTGCGCCCATGCCTGTCGCCTGATATACAATTCTTATCTACTACTACTACTACTTTCGGCTGCTTCCATTAGGGGGCGCCACAGCGGATCATCCATTTCCATCTCTTCCTGTCCTCTGCATCTTCCTCTGTCACACCAGCCACCTGCATGTCCTCCCTCACCACATCCATAAACCTCCTCTTTGGCCTTCCTCTTCTCTTCACACACGTGTGGGGTGCGGTTCAATATAAATGTAGGAAGAAGTGTTTTTCCTTCATCTACGTATATTGATAATCCGCTCCTCATTAGTGGAGCACTTTTATCAACACCACTGACAGTTTCCGAAAAAAAAGCTCTCGTATGTATGTATGTATGTATGTATGTATGTATGTATGTATGTATGTATGTATGTATGTATGTATGTATGTATGTATGTATGTATGTATGTATATGTATATACGTGTGTGTGTATATGTATATATATGTATGTGTATGTGTGTGTGTGAATATATGTGTGTGTGTGTGTGTGTGTGTGTGTGTGTGTGTGTGTGTGTGTGTGTGTGTGTGTGTGTGTGTGTGTGTGTGTGTGTATGTATATATATATATATATATATATATATGTGTGTGTGTGTGTGTATGTGTGTGTATATATATAGATATATATATATATATGTGTGTGTGTGTGTATGTGTGTGTGTATATATATGTGTTTGTATGTATGTATGTGTGTGTGTGTGTGTGTGTGTGTATATATATATGTATATGTATAACTTATTAAATAAATGGTAAATGGACTGCATCTGTATCTATACAGGACTGTTGTAGTCCACTAAAAGTGCGTTACAGTGTATGCCTCACACATTCATACGCTGGTGGGGGAGGCTGCCATGCAAGGTGCTAACCTGCTCATCAGAAGCAGTTAGGGGTTCAGTGTCTTGCTCAAGGACACGTCAACAAACTCTCTGGAAGAGCCGGGCATCGAACCAGCGACCTTCACATTACTAGACGACCCCCTCTACCTCCTGAGCCATGCCGCCGCATCACTGTATATGTATGAGTCGCTAAATTGGTTGACACGTAAATCTCGAAGACGTTCTCCCGAGCTGCAGTTTATTTTGAAATGCAGTTTCTTGAACTGTCCTTCTTCCTCCAAACAGTCCTCATCCACACAGGTCCTCCTGTCGCTTCAGGCGCAGGACTAGCCTTTTTTCTGTAGAAATAGAAAACTGAAAGCTCCATCTGACTGGACTATCCTGCCCAGTTCAGTAAGATCTACTGCTTCCCTCCATCACCGTAAGGCCTCTCTTCATCCTGCTCTTCAACAAGCCGCTCTTTCCTCCGGTTGGACTTGTCTGTCATGTGTCGGTGCGTACTGATGCAGGTAGGTAGCTTTGTGTGGGGATGTGTACATTCCCTGTATGTATTCTGGTGGTGTAGGGGACCAGTGGGTGGGGAGTGGCCTGGCCTGGGAGAGTGTCCGTCTGTGTGTGTGAGTTTACTCATGTTGTTTACTTTGTGTACTGTATTTTCTGTATAGTTGTGTTAAGGACCCGCTTGGAAACGAGAGGCTTCATCTCAAGGAGAGGAGTGAGAGTCAGTAGGAGCAAGACGGGCAACATATGCATGAATGAGAGGGAGGAGGGTGGAATGGGGTGGATGTAAGGAGTAGAGGTGACGAAGGTGGATGAGTTGAAATACTTGGGGTCAACTGTGTTGACAGGCAGGGTGGAGAGGGTGGAGAAGAGTGTCAGGAGTGATGTGTGACAGAAGGGTACCAGCAAGAGTTAAAGGGAAGGTTTACCAGATGGTAGTGAGACCAGCTATGTTGTATGGTTTGGAGACAGTGGTACTGATGAAAAGACAGGAGGTGGAGCTGGAGGTGGCAGAGATGAAGATGATAAGATTTTCACTGGGAGTGATGAAGAAGGACAGGATTAGGAAGGAGTATATTAGAGGGACAGCTCAGGTTGGACGGTTTGGAGACAAAGCAAGAGAGACAAGATGGAGATGGTGTGGACATGTGTGGAGGAGAGATGCTGGGTATACTGGGAGAAGGATGCTGAATATGGAGCTGCCAGGGAAGAGGAGAAGAGGAAGGCCAAAGAGGAGGTTTATGGATACGGTGAGGGAGGACATGCAGGTGGCTGGTGTGACAGAGGAAGATGCAGAAGACAGGAAGAAATGGAAACGGATGATGCGCTGTGGCGCCCCCTAACGGGAGCAGCCAAAAGTAGTAGTAGTAATATATATATATATATATATAGTCTAAATGACATGTGATGTGAGGAATAACGACATGTGTCTAGATGACGTGTGATGTGAGGAATAACGACATGTGTCTAGATGACGTGTGATGTGAGGAATAATGACGTGTCTAGATGACGTGTGATGTGAGGAATAATGACGTGTCTAGATGACGTTTGATGTGAGGAATAATGACGTGTGTCTAGATGACATGTGATGTGAGGAATAATGACGTGTCTAGATGACGTGTGATGTGAGGAATAATGACATGTGTCTAGATGACGTGTGATGTGAGGAATAATGACATGTGTCTAGATGACATGTGATGTGAGGAATAATGACACGTGTCTAGATGACATGTGATGTGAGGAATAATGACGTGTCTAGATGACATGTGTCTAGATGACATGTGATGAGAGGAATAATGACATGTGTCTAGATGACACGTGTCTAGATGACATGTGATGAGAGGAGTAATGACATGTGTCTAGATGACATGTGATGTGAGGAATAATGACATGTGTCTAGATGACGTGTGATGTGAGGAATAATGACGTGTCTAGATGACATGTGTCTAGATGACGTGTGATGTGAGGAATAATGACATGTGTCTAGATGACGTGTGATGTGAGGAATAATGACGTGTCTAGATGACATGTGTCTAGATGACGTGATGAGAGGAATAATGACATGTGTCTAGATGACACGTGTCTAGATGACATGTGATGAGAGGAGTAATGACGTGTCTAGATGACATGTGATGTGAGGAATAATGACACGTGTCTAGATGACATGTGATGAGAGGAATAATGACATATGTCTAGATGACGTGTCTAGATGACATGTGATGTGAGGAATAATTACACGTGTCTAGATGACGTGTCTAGATGACATGTGATGTGAGGAATAAATACACGTGTCTAGATGACATGTGATGTGAGGAATAATGACATGTGTCTAGATGACATGTGTCTAGATGACCTGTGATGTGAGGAATAATGACATGTGTCTAGATGACATGTGATGTGAGGAATAATGACATGTGTCTAGATGACATGTGATGTGAGGAATAATGACACGTGTCTAGATGACGTGTCTAGATGACGTGTGATGTGAGGAATAATTACACGTGTCTAGATGACATGTGATGTGAGGAATAATGACATGTGTCTAGATGACGTGTGATGTGAGGAATAATGACACGTGTCTAGATGACGTGTCTAGATGACGTGTGATGTGAGGAATAATGACACATGTCTAGATGACATGTGATGTGAGGAATAATGACATGTGTCTAGATGACGTGTGATGTGAGGAATAATGACGTGTCTAGATGACATGTGTCTAGATGACGTGATGAGAGGAATAATGACATGTGTCTAGATGACACGTGTCTAGATGACATGTGATGTGAGGAATAAATACACGTGTCTAGATGACATGTGATGTGAGGAATAATGACATGTGTCTAGATGACATGTGTCTAGATGACGTGTGATGTGAGGAATAATGACAGGGCAGATCGCTCAGTCAGGTCGCGACGTGACATTTGGACGAGACGCGCAGGATGAAGATGAAGATGAAGATGAAGTGATGGAGCACTCTCTTACGGAATCGGAGTTTCTCACGCGCGTGTTCGTCGCTGTCATCCGCCAGACTGTCCCGGACTGCAAGCCTTGTGTGGTTCAGTGCAAGTGAAATGAGAGCAGGTTTACCTTCGTCCCGATCTGGTTCCCGCACTGTCCCGCCTGGATGTGAACGATCTCCCTCATTTTCTTTTCTCTTCCGAAGGAAAAATTAAAAGTCCAACGTTCCGGCTTTTTTCTTTTTTTTTTCTTCCTTTTTTTTTTTTGGGCGTCCCGGTGCGGATCTGATAGACTGCAGGCACGCGCTCCCAAGTTCCTCTCCTTCTCTGCGAGGCGCGCGCACGAGACCACGCCCTTCACGCACCACGGGCGCTCCCGCGGCCCGTGAAACTCGTGCACTCTTCTTCCGCTTCTGTCTACCGGAAATACTAAATACAAAACTTGTCACCAGGAGAAGCAAAAATGTCCGTCAGCAGAAGGAATGAAGCAGAGGGGAGGGGGTGCAGGACAGGACAGGATGTGATCCCTCTGTTTGTTTCTGTGGTGGTCCAGAGTCTGGGCTGGTTTCAGGTTTTATGAAGCGGTGAGGGATCTGCATCAGCAGTGGTGCTGCAGTCATGTGATGTGTTCTGTGGTGGACGAGGAGCTGGTCGAGGACGTGCATAAACTCCAGTGGTGGAGGATGTAGGACATGTCAGTACTGTGGTAATGGACTGTCTGCGAGTCTTGGACTTCCAGAACTTCCTTATGACCACTCTGGGATTATCTTAATCCTCATGTTCTGATCACTAATTGCCAATTAGTGATCAGAACATGAGGATTAAAGTGACTGAAAATTGCACTGGGCCGTAAAGTCTGCAACAAGGCCACAGTTCTGCTAATGATCATGGATTTTTACTTGATTGGATGTGAAGTCAGATGTGTGCAGGTGGAGCAGTGCTGGTGGTGCAGCATGTGAAGTCAGATGTGTGCAGGTGGAGCAGTGCTGGTGGTGCAGCATGTGAAGTCAGATGTGTGCAGGTGGAGCAGTGCTGGTAGTGCAGCATGTGAAGTCAGATGTGTGCAGGTGGAGCAGTGCTGGTGGTGGAGCATGTGAAGTCAGATGTGTGTAGGTGGAGCAGTGCTGGTGGTGCAGCATGTGAAGTCAGATGTGTGCAGGTGGAGCAGTGCTGGTGGTGGAGCATGTGAAGTCAGATGTGTGTAGGTGGAGCAGTGCTGGTGGTGCAGCATGTGAAGTCAGATGTGTGTAGGTGGAGCAGTGCTGGTGGTGCAGCATGTGAAGTCAGATGTGTGCAGGTGGAGCAGTGCTGGTGGTGCAGCATGTGAAGTCAGATGTGTGCAGGTGGAGCAGTGCTGGTGGTGCAGCTTGTGAAGTCAGATGTGTGCAGGTGGAGCAGTGCTGGTAGTGCAGCATGTGAAGTCAGATGTGTGTAGGTGGAGCAGGGCTGGTAGTGCAGCATGTGAAGTCAGATGTGTGCAGGTGGAGCAGTGCTGGTAGTGCAGCATGTGAAGTCAGATGTGTGCAGGTGGAGCAGTGCTGGTGGTGCAGCATGTGAAGTCAGATGTGTGCAGGTGGAGCAGTGCTGGTAGTGCAGGATGTGAAGTCAGATGTGTGCAAGTGGAGCAGTGCTGGTAGTGCAGCATGTGAAGTCAGATGTGTGCAGGTGGAGCAGTGCTGGTGGTGCAGCATGTGAAGTCAGATGTGTGTAGGTGGAGCAGTGCTGGTAGGGCAGCATGTGAAGTCAGATGTGTGCAGGTGGAGCAGTGCTGGTAGTGCAGCATGTGAAGTCAGATGTGTGCAGGTGGAGCAGTGCTGGTAGTGCAGCATGTGAAGTCAGATGTGTGTAGGTGAAGTCAGATGTGTGCAGGTGGAGAAGTGCTGGTGGTGCAGCATGTGAAGTCAGATGTGTGTAGGTGGAGCAGTGCTGGTGATGCAGCATGTGAAGTCAGATGTGTGCAGGTGGAGCAGTGCTGGTAGTGCAGCATGTGAAGTCAGATGTGTGCAGGTGGAGCAGTGCTGGTGGTGCAGCATGTGAAGTCAGATGTGTGTAGGTGGAGCAGTGCTGGTAGTGCAGCATGTGAAGTCAGATGTGTGCAGGTGGAGCAGTGCTGGTAGTGCAGCATGTGAAGTCAGATGTGTGCAGGTGGAGCAGTGCTGGTAGTGCAGCATGTGAAGTCAGATGTGTGCAGGTGGAGCAGTGCTGGTGGTGCAGCATGTGTGTGATGGTTTCCAGCTCACCCTCCCTGGCTGACTGACGGTGTGTCAGTCACACACAGTGTCCGGCTGCACAGCTGGACAGCAACTCAATCACATGGTGCTGCTGTTCCAGCGGGATTGTGTAAGCAGGAAGTGGGGGACCTGTCACATGGTGATACACAATGTTGTCATCAATCATATTTAACCAGAAATGTAAAAAGTCTACATTTAACAGACCTGCGGATCGCTACGTGAAATAAAGATACAATCCGTAATTCATGTGTGAACTAAAATGACCAAACTACAAACCACAGCACAGGAAGCTGCCGTCACTCCCAGGTTGATTGACAGGTGTATTCCTACAAGGTAGTAAACTAAATCTGAGTTGGAATGTTTTCTGGTGCTGTAACGGGTTTGGTCACATCAGTAATTGTTGTAAAGGTTGAAGTAAAACGGACCATGTTTGGTCCTGCCGTCGGTTGAGATTTTCCAGATGTAACTCAGAACCTTCCGTTGTACGGGTCAACACACAGCGCCGTTAGACGTGGTACACACACCACAGACCGGGCCTTGCCGTGTGTGCAGCAGTGAGCGAGGACACGGCAGGAGGCTGTCAGGGCGGGAGCGTGAACACATGCTGATGAGCGTGATGGCTCAGCTGCTCCACAGCCGTGTCAGCTTACACTGAAATGTATGGGGGTCATAAAGCACAGGAATTCCTCATGTGTAACTGCAGTCCACCACTTGTTGTTGATCCAGCTGCGAAGGAGTCGCGGCCTTGCACAATATTATAAAGGCTCCTCTGTTGAGTCAGTCCTGACACATGGGTGCAGGTCAGAAAAGGAGGTCAGCTGGACAGACGGCGGAGGAGGTGGACCACATTTCTGGGGTTCCGTTTTTTCCCAACCTTTGAAATGGGTGTGTAGCCGAGACAGACTGAGGCAGCATTTCCAAAAAACTCGGTGGTGGCCGGTGTTTGTGATGGGTCCTGGCAGAGCGGGAGGTTTTGGATGTGTCAGGAAGACCACCGCAGCACAGGGCTTCACCCCGCGCTACAACAAGCACTCTCCTTTCTACTCGGTTGTGCTTTTGCACATACAGACAAAACCAGCGGCCCACAGCCGTGCTGCTGCTGATGGAGACCCATCATCATCGGCGGTCACTCGGGGTCAATATGACCGTGCTCCCTCTCGGTCCCTCTGGGTCCTCAGGTGGGTGTAGAGGCTGATCCTGAAGCTGCATAATGGGAGGACGCCTGTACGTGACAGCTTTTTACTCGGAGGGGCTGATGCTCCTGCAGCCGCCACACGGCCCCTGGCAGGGGGTGGCCAGAGTCCAACGGCATGGAGAACCAAGACGATTGGGGACCACCCTCTGTTGCAGCCTTCATCCACCTTCACTGCCATTGTGACCCGGAGACGACATCTGCCAGTTTCACCGTGGAGGTCTTTGTTGGATCGCACCTGGTCTGGAACCTCCCCCTTGACCTGTCCACCTCGGGTGACCCTCCAGGAGCCAGGCTGCGGACGGCATAGCTCTTGGGATCATTGGTACCTGCAAGCTTCTCCACCACAGCAAGGTGGAGATCCAGGAGAAGAGTGGAGACTTATGGAGTTAATCTTATTCAGTTCTGGTGTGAGCGACTTGCTGGTGTGTGTAATGAGACAGTGAAGTTGTGCGTGTCCTCTGGGAAATGCCGTACATGAAGTAAACACGAGGACTCAGTTGGGTGTGTCGTCATTAGAACGATGTGCAGGCATGCTGAGGATGAAGTGAGGCCTGCAGCTTCACCAGACACAACAAACAGTATAAGACACACACAGCGAGACTAAACGCTCAAGTTAAACAACAGAGCAGGACTATAAAAATATCTACAGACATTCAGTGGGTGGCCAGGTTCAGGTGGGCAACAGCTTGGGGAAAGAAGCTGTTTTTGAGCCTGGTAGTGTGGGCTATGGGGCTCCTGTAGCGCCTCCCAGAGCACAGGGGGAGAACAGTCCAGGGTCGGGTGTGGGTGGGATCTCTGCTGATGCCCAGACCCCTTCCAAGGCAGCGTTTGTGATAAATGTCTTTTATGGCTGGGAGCTGGGTACCGGTGATATGCTGGGTTGCCGTGACAACCCGCTGCAGAGCTTTCTGGTCTACTGAGGTGCAGTTGCCGTACCACACTGAGATGAGCTGCAGATGGTCAGGATGCTCTCTGTGCTGCAGTGGTAGAAGTTGGTGAGGATTTTGGGGGACAGACGGGCGAATAATTCATATATTTGGAACATAACCATTTCTAATAGCGCTGGCTTCTCCCCTCTGACATTTATATCCTTCTCTCCGAATCTAATTTGTACCGGATCCCAGAAGGTTGCACCAGTTCATCTGGACGCAGCGTCTATTGAGAGAAAAACCTCTCATCATCATCTAAGAGACCACTTCCGTCTCGGGCTGAAGATTGATGTCCTTACCTAAATTACTGAGTATGCATAAAGACAATTTGTGCTGGAGTTTCTCAAACTAGTTTTCTGCACTGACGGTGTGAAGAGTCGGAGATGCTGCCATCTGGTGGCAGAAGTTGGAGATTGTTCATAAAACTTGCCCTAGAGCAAAACTTTGAGAAAGCATTTGCAGGGACCAAATGTTTTAATGTTTTAATATATGTTTTAATATATGTTTTAATATATATATGTTTTAATATATATATATGGGGGGGTTCTGGTTAATGTTAGTCCGTCAATAAAGATAATTCCACCTTTAGTCTAAAAAGCAGACTTCATTGTCTAGTACGTCCTGTGCTTAGTGAAAAATAAAGTCCACAAAATTTCAAAACATCAATTTCACCAAAACAGGAGAAATCAAACCAACACAGTTTCATCTACCAGTCTGATTAGAAACCATGAGTAGTAGTAGTAGTAGTAGTAGTAGTAGTAGTGGCAGCAGTAGTAGTAGCAGTAGTAGTAGTAGTATTAGTAGTAGTAGTAATAGCAGCAGTAGTAGTAGTGGCAGCAGTAGTAGTGGCAGTAGCAGCAGTAGCAGTAGTATTAGTAGTAGTAGTAGTAGTAATAGCAGCAGTAGTAGTAGTGGCAGTAGCAGCGGCAGCAGTAGTAGTAGTAGTAGTCATAGCAGCAGTAGTAGTAGTGGCAGTAGCAGCAGCAGCAGTAGTAGTATTAGTAGTAATAGCAGCAGTAGTAGTAGTGGCAGTAGTAATAGTGGCAGTAGCAGCAGCAGCAGTAGTAGTATTAGTAGTAGTAGTAATAGCAGCAGCAGTAGTAGTAATAGCAGCAGCAGTAGTAGTATTAGTAGTAGTAGTAGTAGTAGTAGTAGTGGCAGCAGCAGTAGTAGTATTAGTAGTAGTAGTAATAGCAGCAGCAGTAGTAGTATTAGTAGTAGTGGCAGCAGTAGTAGTAGTATTAGTAGTAGTAGCAGGTGTATAAGTATGGCGTCAGGCCCACTCCCCTGCCTCCTGTCCTGTGGAGCAGACTGACACGTTCCTCCCGGAAGTCTTTTACAGTTGATGCTGCTTTGTCGTTAGTTCTTGTTGTGCTTGTTGAGATCAGGGTGTCTGTTCTGCCCGATACAGAACCATGAACCTGTTCAACCCAATACAGAACCATAAACTGTTCTGCCCGATACAGAACCATAAACCTGTTCAACCCGATACAGAACCATAAACCTGTTCTGCCCGATACAGAACCATAAACTGTTCTGCCCGATACAGAACCATGAACCTGTTCAACCCAATACAGAACCATAAACTGTTCTGCCCGATACAAAACCATAAACCTGTTCAACCCGATACAGAACCATAAACCTGTTCTGCCCGATACAGAACCATAAACTGTTCTGCCCGATACAGAACCATAAACTGTTCTGCCCGATACAGAACCATAAACCTGTTCTGCCCAATACAGAACCATAAACCTGTTCTGCCCAATACAGAACCATAAACTGTTCTGCCCGATACAGAACCATAAACCTGTTCTGCCCGATACAGAACCATGAACCTTCACAGCGTGTTTGTGAACCAGACTTTTACCGAGAGCAGAGAAATGAAGCTCGTTGTTCTGCTGGTACCAGTCCGCCCGGAGCAGGTGAACAGGGAGGACGCTTTTGTCTGATGATTGAATTATAAACGATCTTTATTCTGAACATATAACGAAAATACAACGCCACCCAAATACCGTGACCCACTAAAGCGGTAACACGCGCGCGCGCGCACAGCGGAACCTTGGTTGGACGCCGTTGTTTCCGGCGGATGTTGTTACAGTCGGACTACCGGCGCCGCGCGCACAGCGGAACCTTGGTTGGACGCCGTTGTTTCCGGCGGATGTTGTTACAGTCGGACTACCGGCGCCGCGCCGCACAGCGGAACCTTGGTTGGACGCCGTTGTTTCCGGCGGATGTTGTTACAGTCGGACTACCGGCGCCGCGCGCACAGCGGAACCTTGGTTGGACGCCGTTGTTTCCGGCGGATGTTGTTACAGTCGGACTACCGGCGCCGCGCGCACAGCGGAACCTTGGTTGGACGCCGTTGTTTCCGGCGGATGTTGTTACAGTCGGACTACCGGCGCCGCGCGCACAGCGGAACCTTGGTTGGACGCCGTTGTTTCCGGCGGATGTTGTTACAGTCGGACTACCGGCGCCGCGCCGCACAGCGGAACCTTGGTTGGACGCCGTTGTTTCCGGCGGATGTTGTTACAGTCGGACTACCGGCGCCGCGCCGCACAGCGGAACCTTGGTTGGACGCCGTTGTTTCCGGCGGATGTTGTTACAGTCGGACTAACGGCGCCGCGCGCACAGCGGAACCTTGGTTGGACGCCGTTGTTTCCGGCGGATGTTGTTACAGTCGGACTACCGGCGCCGCGCGCACAGCGGAACCTTGGTTGGACGCCGTTGTTTCCGGCGGATATTGTTACAGTCGGACTACCGGCGCCGCGCCGCGCTGCGCTGCGCTTCGCCCAGCGGACCCAGAAGAACTTGATGAAAAGTGGCTTAAATCCAGGCAACATGAAGTTCCGAGCTAAGATGGTAGACATCGGGTGTGTGAATCAGTTCAGCCGTAAGTACTCGTGATAAGCGGGACTCTGAGGAAGCCTCGTCCGGCTGGGCGGGACTGGCAGCCTGTACGGTGTGTACACTTTACATGGAGCGTACACGCCCGACACTGCGTTGTGTGCAGAAGAAGAAGAAGAAGAAGAAGATGATGATGATGATGAGGATGTTGTTGTTGTATACTCCTCTGTTGTGTTAACTGTTGATTGTCTACCTGCTGTGTGTGTGTTGTGACTTGGTGCCGTCTGATACCGGGCTGCTGCTGCTGCTGGTGCTGCTCCTGAGCAACGTGGTTAGATGAGGCGGACACGGAGCCCGCTTCCAGCACGGCTCGCCGCATGGCGGACTCTGAGTAAACCTCGTCCGTCTGGACAAGTACTGCCAGCCTGTCCGCTCACACGCCAGCCCTTCTGTCCCGTCCCGTCCCGTCCCGTCCCGTCCCGGGCAACATCTCAGCAGAATCATAACCACCTTAACCACCTTAACCACCTGAATAATAATGTGCGTTTCATGTGTGGGCGCCTCTCAGAGCACCCAAGACAAGACACCTTCCAGAAGACAGGACAAACCACCACCACCAGCAGCTCTGTATCAGACAGCACCAAGTCACAACACACACAGCAGGTAGACAATAAGAAGTTAACACAACAGAGGAGTATAGAATCATCATCCGCACACAACTCAATCAGGCGTGTAAACTACATGTAAAATGTACACAATTTAAATTGTACCAGGATTAGGAAGGAGTATATTAGAGGGACAGCTCAGGTTGGACGGTTTGGAGACAAAGCAAGAGAGACAAGATGGAGATGGTGTGGACATGTGTGGAGGAGAGATGCTGGGTATACTGGGAGAAGGATGCTGAATATGGAGCTGCCAGGGAAGAGGAGAAGAGGAAGGCCAAAGAGGAGGTTTATGGATGTGGTGAGGGAGGACATGCAGGTGGCTGGTGTGACAGAGGAAGATGCAGAGGACAGGAAGAGATGGAAACGGATGATCTGCTGTGGCGCCCCCTAACGGGAGCAGCTGAAAGTAGTAGTTGTAGCAGTAGTAGTAGTAGTATTTGTAGCAGTAGTAGTTG
>JAJHIY020000012.1:512500-525000 GCA_022114975.2 Lampris megalopsis | reverse complement strand
GATGTGGTTATGAGCCGCTTTACATCCTGTGTGTTTTACTGCCTCGAGAAAGTAACAGTTATGTTCACGATTTTACAGTAACCTGGTGGCTCTCAATCAGGTCCTCAGATAGCAGCTGTATCGGTTTCCTGTCCCAGCAGGTAGTAATGGACTACCTGCTGGGACAGGAAACCAGCATTACTGATGCTACCTGAGGACCTGATTGAGGCCGCACAAGTCACTGAAAGCCAGAGTGAAAGTGGAAAGACGATGTTCCTGTGATACACATCCCAGTTCATAAACAGCCATCAGAATTCATGCTGCGACCAACAAACGTCCCCCGCTGCTGGGTCAGGACTATCGCTAATGCATCTTGTGTGTCTGTTTTAAACCATGTCACTGTTGCAGGGATGTGTCACAAGTCAACCGGAGCGTGAGAGAAGAAGTCCAACACTGACCACAGCATTCACCATTCACTCTTATGCCCCTTTTCCACTGCATGGGACCGGCTCCAGTCCACTCGCTGGGTGTCATTGTCCATCACCGTAACAGTACCCCTCAGTGCAGCCGGTCTGCACTGATTTGGGTACCCGCTCCAGTTTTTTAGAACCTCGACGAAGGTGGTACCAGAAAAGTGGTAACAGTTACCAATATGCCGGTACTTTCCAGTAATGGAAAAGGAACCAGTCGAGTTGGGCTGAGCCGGTACCATGTAGTGGAAAAGGGGCATTAGATTGTCAAAATCAAATCTAGGTTGACTTGAAGTCGATGCATTGTGGGGGAGACGTCTCGGCATCAGTGTGAGAGTTGGGAGCAGTAAAGCAGAACAGAAAAGTGTCTCCCTCCGGTGGATCAAGTTAATCTGACACAACACGGTACTGCTTGTGTTTCTTCAGAGGATAATGTATATCTTTTCTGTGTTTAACCTCTCGTCAGGTGTCGTCAACACCATATCCAAGCTGACAAAGACGTGCGTCCTGCGTCTGACCCCCCACCACCTTTTCTTCATCCTGTCTGGGAAAGTGGCCAATGGCGGTGTCAGCATGTGGTGTGAACTGGCCCAGGTACACGTTCAAACATCTGGACTTTACTGCTTGTCCTCAGTACTGTCTCAGACCTGATGACTGTCTGGTATCAGCAACACACTCACAGTCACAGAGTGAAAGTAGAGAAGTGATAAGGACAGGACTGTCGAGTTACATAAATCTCTAGTCCCAGACAGAATAACTTAATGCTGGGGTCATCCATCCACCCACCCATCCATCCATTATGCTGGAGCCTATCCCAGCAGTCATTGGGCGGCAGGTGGGGAGACACCCTCGACAGGCCGCCAGACCATCACAGATGCTGGGGTCATGCCAGGTGGAATCACCTACGCTGTGTTGCAAATACTTACAGTTCATCACTGCCCCTCACGTATCATTTCAGTTTCATCTTGATTAGAATATAATATGCTGCAGGGAGGGAATATAATATACTGCAAGGAACATAATATACTGCAAGGAATATAATATACTGCAAGGAATATAATATACTGCAGGGAATATAATATACTGCAGGGGATATAATATGCTGCAGGGAATATAATATACTGCAGGGAATATAATATACTGCAGCGAATTTAATATATTGCAGGGAATATAATATACTGCAAGGAATATAATATACTACAGGGGATATAATTTGCTGCAGGGAATATAATATACTGCAGGGAATTTAATATACTACAGGGAATATAATATGCTGCAGGGGATATAGTATACTACAGGGAATATAATATACTGCAAGGAATATAATATACTGCAGGGAATATAATATACTGCAGAGAATATAATATACTACAGGGAATATAATATACTAAAGGGTATATAATATACTACAGGCTATATAATATTCTACAGGGTATATAATGTACTGCGGGGTATATAATATACTGCGGGGTATATAATATACTACAGGGTATATAATGTACTGCAGGGAATATAATATACTAAAGGGTAAATAATATACTACAGGGTATATAATGTACTGCAGGGAATATAATATACTACAGGGAATATAATATACTACAGAGAATATGATATACTACAGGGGATATAATATACTGCAGTGAATATAATGTACTGCAGGGAATATAATATACTACAGGGAATATAATGTACTGCAGGGAATATAATATACTACAGGGAATATAATGTACTGCAGGGAATATAATATACTGCAGGGAATATAGTATACTGCAGGGAATATAATATACTACAGGGAATATAATGTACTGCAGGGAATATAATATACTACAGGGAATATAATATACTGCAGAGAATATAATATACTACAGGGAATATAATATACTACAGGGAATATAATGTACTGCAGGGAATATAATATACTACAGGGAATATAATATACTGCAGAGAATATAATATACTACAGGGAATATAATATACTAAAGGGTATATAATGTACTACAGGGTATATAATGTACTACAGGGAATATAATGTACTGCAGGGAATATAATATACTACAGGGAATATAATATACTACAGAGAATATGATATACTACAGAGAATATGATATACTGCAGAGAATATCATATACTACAGGGGATATAATATACTGCAGTGAATATAATGTACTGCAGGGAATATAATATACTGCAGGGAATATAGTATACTACAGGGTATATAATGTACTAAAGGATATATAATGTACTACAGGGTATATAATATACTACAGGGTATATAATGTACTACAGGGAATATAATATACTAAAGGATATATAATGTACTACAGGGTATATAATATACTACAGGGTATATAATGTACTAAAGGATATATAATGTACTACAGGGTATATAATATACTACAGGGTATATAATATACTACAGGGAATATAATATACTAAAGGATATATAATGTACTACAGGGTATATAATATACTACAGGGTATATAATGTACTACAGGGTATATAATATACTGCAGGGTATATAATGTACTGCAGGGTATATAATATGCTACAGGGTATATAATGTACTACAGGGTATATAATATACTACAGGGTATATAATGTACTACAGGGTATATAATGTACTGCAGGGTATATAATGTACGGCAGGGTATATAATATACTACAGGGTATATAATGTACTGCAGGGTATATAATATACTACAGGGTATATAATATACTACAGGGTATATAATGTACTACAGGGTATATAATGTACTGCAGGGTATATAATATACTACAGGGTATATACTATACTACAGGGTATATAATATACTACAGGGTATATAATGTACTACAGGGAATAAATGAGAGTGAAAGTGGGAAACTGTTTATCTGTTACAGTGTGGTCAGTGTACAGCCTGCTGAATACATCAGACCCATGGTCCACCCAGGGTTCTGGTGACCCAGACCTCTGTGTGTGTGTGTGTGTGTGTGTGTGTGTGTGTGTATCTTGCCACCCATCCAGTTTGTGAAATGAGAAATTGTGTTGTCTTTTTTTTATAAAGCTGTTTTTTCATAGTTAAACCTGTTAATCTCTCTCTCTCTGTCTCTGTCTGTCTCTGTCTGTCTCTGTCTGTCTGTCTCTCTCTCTCTCTCTCTCTCTCTCTCTCTCTCTCTGTCTCTGTCTGTCTCTGTCTGTCTCTCTTGTCTGTCTGTCTCTCTCTGTCTCACTATCTGTCTTTCTGTCTGTCTGTCTCGTTGTCTGTCTGTCTCTCTGTCTAGTCTCGCTATCTGTCTGTCTCTGTCTCGTTGTCTGTCTGTCTCTCTGTGTCTCTCTCTTGCTCTGTCTGTCTGTCTGTCTCTCTTACTGTCTGTCTCACTGTCTGGCTCTGTCTCGTTGTCGGTATGTCTGTCTCTCTGTCTCTTTCTCTGTCTTCTGTCTCTCTTTGTCTCTCTCTCTCTCTCTCTCTGTCTGTCTCTGTCTGTCTGTCTCTGTCTGTCTGTTTGTGTGTCTGTCTCGTTGTCTGTCTGTCTCTCTGTCTCTCTCTTGCTCTGTCTGTCCCTCTGTCTCTCTGTCTGTCTGTCTCTCTGTCTGTCTCCGTCTGTCTGTCTGTCTGTCTGTCTGTCTGTCTGTCTGTCTGTCTGTCTGTCTGTCTGTCTCTTCATAAAGGCTAAGTTCTTTGATGAGTACCAGTTGGTGGGGCTTTCTGCGGAGGCCAATGAGGTCTGTCTGGAGGTGACTCCAGAGAATCTGTCCAGAGCCCTGAAGACGGCACAGACGGCAAGAGCCGTCAAGGTCAAACTGACTAAAAAACACTGCCCCTGTCTCACCATCGTCGCTGAACTGGTGAGACGGCTCTCATTCAGACAGTGGTGCAGCCTGTCTCACATCCGTTGGCAATACTTCAGTGAAAGCTGCAGTGTGGAAGATGTCCATACTGTTTGATGCTGTCTCATCCCTGTGTATTTAAGACAACGTGCCATCATAAACATGTCAGCCATAAGTGTGTTCAGGGCCTGCTGTGTGGCAGGACTCTGCCAGATAAAATGAGCCTTTCACATCTTCTCTGAGTGTCTGTATCAGCAGGCAGCAGATGTGCCCCATGATAAAAGGAAAGTATCTGCAGTACTCAGAGCTCACACCTCACTGAGCGCTTGGTATGACTCAGGACCTCGCAGAATCATTTCTCATCTACGCTAATTATAATTACAATGGTTAGCATGGTCGCCTCACAGCAACAAGGTCCTGGGTTCGAGCCCCGGGGTAGTCCAGCCGTGGGGGTGGTCCCGGGTCGTCCTCTGTGTGGAGTTTGCATGTTCTCCCCGTGTCTGTGTGGGTTTCCTCTGCGGGCTCCGGTTTCCTCCCACAGTCCAAAGACATGTAGGTCAGGTGACTCGGCCCTACTACATTGTCCCTAGGTGTGAATGTGTGTGTGTGGGGGGTCGGCCCTGTGATGGTCCGGCGGCCTGTCCAGGGTGTCTCCCTGCCTGCGGCCCAATGACTGTTGGGATAGGTTCCAGCATCCCCTCAACTCTGAGAGCAGGATGGATGCTAATTGTGTCCAGAATCTAGCAGCCTAGTAGACAGACAGTTATTCAGCTGTTTCTAGCACTTTGGTGTATGTTTGGTTTTTTTTTGTTTGTTTTTTCTACGACTCCAAATTTAAGTTTTCTTTGTGTGCTATTCTTTATTTTTCTCAGCCCACCATGTCCAGCATCAGCCGCATTGTCACTCACAATATTCCTGTGGACATCATTCCCAGACGCCTGTGGCACGAGCTGAAAGAACCCGGCTTGCCGGACTTCGATGTAAGAGTGCTGCTGCCTTTCGCTGTGAATGAAGCCATGTCTCTAAGCTCAGTGAATGAAGCGGTGTTTTCAGTATTAAAAGTGAATGAAGTGACTCCCTGTAAGGTGAGCGGATCGCTTAGCCTGCCGATCTCGCTGAGAATCGGCTTGGCGGTCCACAGATGTCCTTCAGCAGAGACAGACTGTCTTCATGTACATCATCCAACCTCTGCTGCCAGTCTGAAACTGAGGAAAACTGCTCAGGTTGGCTGTGTGAGGTAACAGACAGGTCGGCTGTGTGAGGTAACAGACAGGTCGGCTGTGTGAGGTAACAGACAGGTCGGCTGTGTGAGGTAACAGACAGGTCAGCTGTGTGTGGTAACAGACAGGTCAGCTGTGTGAGGTAACAGACAGGTCAGCTGTGTGTGGTAACAGACAGGTCGGCTGTGTGAGGTAACAGACAGGTCGGCTGTGCGAGGTAACAGACAGGTCGGCTGTGTGTGGTAACAGACAGGTCAGCTGTGTGAGGTAACAGACAGGTCGGCTGTGTGTGGTAACAGACAGGTCGGCTGTGTGAGGTAACAGACAGGTCGGCTGTGTGAGGTAACAGACAGGTCGGCTGTGTGTGGTAACAGACAGGTCGGCTGTGTGAGGTAACAGACAGGTCGGCTGTGCGTGGTAACAGACAGGTCGGCTGTGCGTGGTAACAGACAGGTCGGCTGTGTGTGGTAACAGACAGGTCGGCTGTGTGTGGTAACAGACAGGTCGGCTGTGTGAGGTAACAGACAGGTCGGCTGTGTGTGAGGTAACAGACAGGTCAGCTGTGTGTGAGGTAACAGACAGGTCAGCTGTGTGAGGTAACAGACAGGTCGGCTGTGCGTGGTAACAGACAGGTCAGCTGTGTGAGGTAACAGACAGGTCGGCTGTGCGTGGTAACAGACAGGTCGGCTGTGTGTGGTAACAGACAGGTCGGCTGTGTGAGGTAACAGACAGGTCGGCTGTGTGTGGTAACAGACAGGTCGGCTGTGTGAGGTAACAGACAGGTCGGCTGTGTGAGGTAACAGACAGGTCAGCTGTGTGTGGTAACAGACAGGTCAGCTGTGTGTGAGGTAACAGACAGGTCAGCTGTGTGAGGTAACAGACAGGTCAGCTGTGTGTGAGGTAACAGACAGGTCAGCTGTGTGTGAGGTAACAGACAGGTCAGCTGTGTGAGGTAACAGACAGGTCAGCTGTGTGAGGTAACAGACAGGTCAGCTGTGTGAGGTAACAGACAGGTCAGCTGTGTGTGAGGTAACAGACAAGTCAGCTGTGTGAGGTAACAGACAGGTCGGCTGTGTGTGGTAACAGACAGGTCAGCTGTGTGTGGTAACAGACAGGTCAGCTGTGTGAGGTAACAGACAGGTCAGCTGTGTGTGGTAACAGACAGGTCAGCTGTGCGTGGTAACAGACAGGTCGGCTGTTCGAGTTAACAGACAGGTCAGCTGTGTGTGAGGTAACAGACAGGTCAGCTGTGTGTGAGGTAACAGACAGGTCAGCTGTGTGTGGTAACAGACAGGTCGGCTGTGTGAGGTAACAGACAGGTCAGCTGTGTGAGGTAACAGACAGGTCAGCTGTGTGAGGTAACAGACAGGTCAGCTGTGTGTGGTAACAGACAGGTCGGCTGTGTGAGGTAACAGACAGGTCAGCTGTGTGTGGTAACAGACAGGTCAGCTGTGCGTGGTAACAGACAGGTCGGCTGTTCGAGTTAACAGACAGGTCAGCTGTGTGTGGTAACAGACAGGTCTGCTGTTCGAGTTAACAGACAGGTCAGCTGTGCGTGGTAACAGACAGGTCAGCTGTGTGTGGTAACAGACAGGTCGGCTGTGCGTGGTAACAGACAGGTCAGCTGTGCGTGGTAACAGACAGGTCGGCTGTTCGAGTTAACAGACAGGTCAGCTGTGTGTGAGGTAACAGACAGGTCGGCTGTGTGTGTGGTAACAGACAGGTCAGCTGTGTGAGGTAACAGACAGGTCGGCTGTGTGAGGTAACAGACAGGTCGGCTGTGTGTGAGGTAACAGACAGGTCGGCTGTGTGAGGTAACAGACAGGTCGGCTGTGTGAGGTAACAGACAGGTCGGCTGTGTGAGGTAACAGACAGGTCAGCTGTGTGTGGTAACAGACAGGTCGGCTGTGTGTGAGGTAACAGACAGGTCGGCTGTGCGTGGTAACAGACAGGTCGGCTGTGTGAGGTAACAGACAGGTCGGCTGTGTGAGGTAACAGACAGGTCGGCTGTGTGTGGTAACAGACAGGTCGGCTGTGTGAGGTAACAGACAGGTCGGCTGTGTGAGGTAACAGACAGGTCAGCTGTGTGTGGTAACAGACAGGTCGGCTGTGTGTGAGGTAACAGACAGGTCGGCTGTGCGTGGTAACAGACAGGTCGGCTGTGTGAGGTAACAGACAGGTCGGCTGTGTGAGGTAACAGACAGGTCGGCTGTGTGAGGTAACAGACAGGTCGGCTGTGTGAGGTAACAGACAGGTCAGCTGTGTGTGGTAACAGACAGGTCGGCTGTGTGTGAGGTAACAGACAGGTCGGCTGTGCGTGGTAACAGACAGGTCGGCTGTGTGAGGTAACAGACAGGTCGGCTGTGTGAGGTAACAGACAGGTCGGCTGTGTGAGGTAACAGACAGGTCGGCTGTGTGTGGTAACAGACACCACACGTGTGTGAGGTAACAGACAGGTCAGCTGTGTGTGGTAACAGACAGGTCGGCTGTGTGTGGTAACAGACAGGTCAGCTGTGTGAGGTAACAGACAGGTCAGCTGTGTGTGGTAACAGACAGGTCGGCTGTGTGAGGTAACAGACAGGTCGGCTGTGTGAGGTAACAGACAGGTCGGCTGTGTGAGGTAACAGACAGGTCGGCTGTGTGTGAGGTAACAGACAGGTCGGCTGTGTGAGGTAACAGACACCACACGTGTGTGAGATGTGGGCGTAAGAAGCATGTGGCCGGTAAACGGGTGTCCGTGATGAGAAGTGGGGATGGGGAAGTAATCATCTGTCAACCTCGTGTTGACTCTTCTCTCCAGGTTTGCATCTACCTACCTCCTCTGAAGACCATGAAGAACGTGGTGGACAGGATGAACAACCTCTCCAACTTCCTGGTACAGTGAGGTCACTTCCTGTCAATGTGTTAACTGTTCAGTGTTGGATTGTGGTGTCCTGTGTTTTGTTGTACGTAGGTAAACCATCAGTGTAAGTGTGTGTGTGTGTGTGTCAGGTGATGGAGGCTAACATGAATGGAGTGATGAACCTGAAGATAGAGACAGACCTGGTTTCTGTCACTACTCACTTCAGAGACCTGGGCAACCCTCCCTGGGGTGAGAGCAGCGCCGTTCTTCATTCATTAATACACACAAACACCAGAGAGCCGCCCAGCACCACCAGTCCTCTACAACTGGTCTCTGCTTCTGGCCTTGGGTCCAACTCAAGTCTCTTAACTGCATCCATGTTTCCCTCACCTGTGTCTTTTCCTTGCGTCTAAGCCCCTCCCACCAGAGAGACGCCAAGCGAGGAGAAGAAACGAGGACGTGTCTTTAGAGAAGTGAGACGTCCTGTCCTCTGAAGCGTCATGTGAATCCATGTCTGTTTCTGAGGGCGGCCGTGTCAGTAGCCCCCCCCCCGACTCCGTTTAGACATATGTACTTGTATTTACATTGTTAGAGTCATTTGTCATGTTTCTCTGCCATGTCATCTAAACGTGCCAGATATGAGGGTGGAGTAGTTACATGATGGTGGTGGTGTGCAGCTGAAAGTCTTCCGGCCGGGAAAGCTGTTCTCCTGTATCCTCGCTCCTCAAGATGGTGGACCAGAACTACTTGCTGTTGGAGCGAGAAGCGAGGAAATATCAAATAAGAGACTTGAGATGTACCCCTGGTCTTCTCTTCCTTCCTTTCCCTCTTTCAGTGCTCTTCTTCCTGTCTTTCTCTCCCTCCCTCTTTCCATGCTTTTATTCGTCCTGTCTTTCTCTCCATCTTTCTGCCCCCCCCCCCCTCCAGCTGCCGCTGATTCCCAGGGCGAAGGTCAGTCTCAAAGGGATCCAGAGGCGATGGCTCGGGTCCGGGTGGAAATTAAGAAACTCCAGCAGTTCTTAATGGGTCAGCAGGTCAACCCCAGCAAGGCCATGTGCAGTAAGTCCAGCAGGGGGCAGCAGAACAGTGACCATGTCATGCGAAGTCGCTGACTGGCTCCAGTGGAAAACAAGTCCCACCTTGCTTGGTTACTTTTGCTACGTTCAGTAAACTAGCGAGGTGGCTTGAATCTGTACTACCGGTTCTCCAACAACACTCAGCCATTTTGCTTCACCTCAGCTGTGTCCATCAGCTAATTTAACATGCTCCTCCTCCGTTACGCTCCTCCGTTACGCTCACGTGGATGTCAGAGGGAGGCCTAAGTGTTGCTGCTAAGCTCTGATTGGTGGTTTGCGGTCTGACTGTTTGCCTGAAATGGAGGCTGTGCGGCTCTGTTGTAGACGTCAGAACCATGTTGTGTTGTGTAAGGACCGTTCTTCCTTCGGGTCCAAACACATGGATGTTTGATGAGGTTTTACATGACACCAGCTTAGCTCTTCATGACGGCACACAGGATGTGACCCGCCCGCAGCTGTGTGAAAACAGCGTCGCAGATGATCCTGTTTTTGAGTCTTTATATGGCAAACAGCGCATTATTATTCACCTGAACCATGTGCTCATCTCCAAAACCCAAATTCTCAGTTTTTCTTCGGTCGTTCTCAATTGTCACTCTTCCAGATTATAAAAAGTGATATTTTCCTCCTCTCTTTTTTAAGAAGTAACGTTTTCTTGTCTTTATAAAGTGACTATAAAAACATGTGGATGGAAGAGTGAGTATTTTGGTGTGGAGAAAAGCTCATTCTGCAGCCACTAACAGATGAACTGTCCTGTTTTCGCTCTCAGGTATCGTCCATCAGAAAGTCGTCCATCTGATTCTGCTGCAGGAGGACGTCTCCCTTCAGTACTTCATCCCCGCTGTGGCCTAACGCAGACGCCACGCAGCACCGAGCTCCAGCTACTTCTTGGTGGGCGTGGCCAAAGGGTTTTATCAGGCTCCACCCCCACAGAGGGACTCAAGTCTGCATTGACTGACAGCAGGTGTCAGATTGTTAGCGGCTCAGTGTAGTGTTGGGGTAATATTGAGCTGATGTAGCTTAACATGGAAAACAGTCCAGGAGGGTTTTTGGCTGATGGGGAACATTCCCTTATTTATAGAGGAGGTCTGAGGTAATGAGGTTGATGTATAGAGGTGGTCTGAGGTAATGAGGTTGATGTATAGAGGAGGTCTGAGGTAATGAGGTTGATGTATAGAGGAGGTCTGAGGTAATGAGGTTGATGTATAGAGCAGGTCTGAGGTAATGAGGTTGATGTATAGAGGAGGTCTGAGGTAATGAGACTGATGTATAGAGGTGGTCTGAGGTAATGAGGTTGATGTATAGAGGAGGTCTGAGGTAATGAGGTTGATGTATAGAGGTGGTCTGAGGTAATGAGGCTGATGTATAGAGGAGGTCTGAGGTAATGAGGTTGATGTATAGAGGAGGTCTGAGGTAATGAGGTTGATGTATAGAGGAGGTCTGAGGTAATGAGGTTGATGTATAGAGGAGGTCTGAGGTAATGAGGTTGATGTATAGAGGAGGTCTGAGGTAATGAGGTTGATGTATAGAGGAAGTCTGAGGTAATGAGGTTGATGTATAGAGGAAGTCTGGGGTAATGAGGTTTATGTATAGAGGTGGTCTGAGGTAATGAGGTTGATGTATAGAGGAGGTCTGAGGTAATGAGGCTGATGTATAGAGGTGGTCTGAGGTAATGAGGTTGATGTATAGAGGTGGTCTGAGGTAATGAGGTTGATGTATAGAGGAGGTCTGAGGTAATGAGGTTGATGTATAGAGGAGGTCTGAGGTAATGAGGCTGATGTATAGAGGAAGTCTGAGGTAATGAGGTTGATGTATAGAGGAGGTCTGAGGTAATGAGGTTGATGTATAGAGGAGGTCTGAGGTAATGAGGTTGATGTATAGAGGAAGTCTGAGGTAATGAGGTTGATGTATAGAGGAAGTCTGGGGTAATGAGGTTTATGTATAGAGGTGGTCTGAGGTAATGAGGTTGATGTATAGAGGAGGTCTGAGATAATGAGGCTGATGTATAGAGGTGGTCTGAGGTAATGAGGTTGATGTATAGAGGTGGTCTGAGGTAATGAGGTTGATGTATAGAGGAGGTCTGAGGTAATGAGGTTGATGTATAGAGGAGGTCTGAGGTAATGAGGCTGATGTATAGAGGTGGTCTGAGGTAATGAGGTTGATGTATAGAGGAGGTCTGAGGTAATGAGGTTGATGTATAGAGGAGGTCTGAGGTAATGAGGTTGATGTATAGAGGAGGTCTGAGATAATGAGGCTGATGTATAGAGGTGGTCTGAGGTAATGAGGTTGATGTATAGAGGAAGTCTGAGGTAATGAGGTTGATTTATAAAGGAGGTCTGAGGTTCCACATGTTAGTCTGATGAGATGTTTGAGGGGTGGAGGTAACAAAACAACTACCCCAATTTTTACCACTCCATTTTTCAATCCACATGCTTTTTCCTCACCTCCATTGTCATCAGTTAATTTTTGTTGCTTCCACCCCTCATAGTGATGTTCCTACCGCCAAGTAGTGGACAGTTGCTTGCTCATGAGCACCGCGGCAGTAGTTACTGAATATGTGATTCCATCTGAAGAGTGCAGATGGTTTGGTTGAGAATCGATAGTTCGTTATTAAAGATTGATTGTACCAAATCAGCTGTTCTGCTGCTGTTTAATTTTTATACTATATATATATATATATATGATATAAATATAGTTTTTTTTAAAACATCATAATCACTCTTACAGACTGCACCCCCCATGATGTCATCCTTCAGTGGGAGGAGTTTGTGAATGATTGACAGAAAGAAACGATACCATGGACTGAATTTATATGTTGTTGTTTTTATTGAAGGATGTGTTTCCTGCACACATCATGTTCAGCTCTGCCCTGCCTCATTCAAGTATTGCCTGACCTGGTGAAAGTCATGGTCTTCTGGAAATAGGACAGAAAAGTGACTGAAATTTGTTTAAATACACAAATGTAAAATCAAGTTGTTGTCGTTCTAAAAGACAACTGCAGTGCAACAAGTTTTGAAAGTTATGATATATTTTTCGTAATAAAAACTAGAGTTTTTTTGACAGATCACAAACTCGTCTCATCTCATCTTCAGCCGCTTCTCCGGGGT
>JAJHIY020000012.1:367500-447500 GCA_022114975.2 Lampris megalopsis | reverse complement strand
AGGGGGAAAAATCCAACCAAAACAAGAAAATTGTTCAAGTATAACTTAACCTGATCACATTCATTCAACACCAGCGCCGTATGAAATGCAACGTGACTGGTTGGTTGATGGAACTGCCTAAACCAGGGCTCGGACACCTGCACTGCTCTCCAGCAGCAGCAGCAGCAGCAGCAGCAGCAGCACGTTAAGTTAAACTGCTGTCGAAGAAAGTTGAATGTGGACACCACCTTTATTGACAGAAACGTTTCATCATCATCTCACTGACCTCTTCAGTCTCACCTGACTGCAGGTGTCCCCACCCTTATAAACAATACAGTGACTGCAGGTGTCTCCACCCTTATAAACAATACAGTGGCTGCAGGTGTCTCCACCCTTATAAACAATACAGTGACTGCAGGTGTCCCCACCCTTATAAACAATACAGTGACTGCAGGTGTCCCCACCCTTATAAACAATACAGTGACTGCAGGTGTCCCCACCCTTATAAACAATACAGTGGCTGCAGGTGTCCCCACCCTTATAAACAATACAGTGACTGCAGGTGTCCCCACCCTTATAAACAATACAGTGACATAACGACCCAAACCAGTGATCAGTTTCATATGCAAATATGGTGTGACCATTAACTAGTGTTACAATTACTTTACAATTACAGCGATGGTACAGTTACTATTGACAGAGGACCGGGAATCAGGGGCACTTTATTTGTCATTACATTTAGGGCCCCATCTATGTCAAGAGGGAACAACCATCCTGGATCCGGGGGGCTAAGAGTACATCTGTCGCCATCTTACAAAGCTGTGATTGCAAACCTTCCCCAGTCCTCCGTGAACAGTACACATGGCCATTGTAACTCTAGTTAATGGTCACACCATATTTGCATATGAAACTGGTCGCTGGTTTGGGTCGTTATGTCACTGTATTGTTTATAAGGGTGGGGACACCTGCAGTCACTGTATTGTTTATAAGGGTGGGGACACCTGCAGTCAGGTGAGACTGAAGAGGTCTGTGAGATGATGGTGAAACGTCAGTAAAGGTGGTGCCCAGATAACTGGTTCACCCTCTGTGGTTTTTACCTGGATTATTGAGCATCAAGACATTTAAACTGCTCAGGTTTGACATCAAGACATTTGATCCAGGGTGTTTTTGACTCTGCAGACTGGACCTGGACTGAAAGAGGATTCTACAAAGCAAGACGAGTCAGGTTGTTAATGGCTAAGAAGCAATACATTTATAAAGAATCCTGTCGATGTAAACGGGCTTTGTGTTTTGTTCATAGTTTATTTCAACATGCACTCATTGTTGTTGAGCCACCAAGACAAAAGAGAATCATCTTTTTCTCTAACAAACCAAACAGACACGTGACAGGAAGTGATGCGTGCCGTGTCTTCCTGCCTAGAATAAAAAGATGTGGAGTAACTGTCACACATGAAACCAGAACTGTTAGGAAAAGATATAGTTTCACTTCTGTTTGATGCAGATCTGGTTTGTGACAGTGTGAACTCGTTTCAAACCAGTTTCTGTGTCCAGACCGCAGAGACCAAACCTGCCCCACAAACAGGTCAGCGACACTTCCTCTTCCTGTTGTACGAGTCCAGAGAACCACAGTTTCAGATTAAAACAGGAACACAAAGAAGAATAAAGCAGGGACGTCTGTTCACATGTCCACTTTTCACAACAGATTCAACAAACACTGTGATAAAACATCCGAGCAGCTCAGGCATGGAGAGGATTCACGTGATGGTTCTGTTCGACGTACACATGGACCACGGAACCCGCAGACCCGACCTGCTCTTCTACGTCCAACATGAAGAACCATCTGTCAGCCCCCACACAGCCAACCTGAAAAATCTGCTGGCTACCTGTGTCACGTGACACACACACTGCGTCCTCCTCATCGTATATTTTATAATCCATTATAACTGTGTTATCCTCTTTCAATGTGTTGTGTAACACAACATCATGGCACATTGTGCATCTTGGGAGAGAGATCCTCCTCTGCTGCTCTCCCTGAGGTTTCTCCTGTTTTTCCTCCCTGTTGGAGGGTTTTCGGGAGGTGTTCCTTATCCGGTGTGAGGGCCCAAGGACAGGATGTTGTGTTGCTGTAAAGCCCCTGAGGCAGGTGTGTAATGTGTGATGCTGGGCTGTACCAAAAGTGACATGACAGCAGGCTGCTGCCTTCATACAGTCGGTGTTAAACCACGTCATCCATGGTGTGTGTCCAGTCAGCTCCTCCTGAATAATGACACACTGGAAACGACACTTTTTCGGGGCAATGCCAGCAGAAGTGGGCAAGGGGACAGCTGTCACTCCAGCTGACCAGCAGGAGGCGTCCTGTGCCACCGCTGCTTCACCACACATCCCTGTTCCACCACCGTCTTCCTCATCCTCCATCCTTTACAAACACTCCTGAGGTCAACGACGACCCAAAAACACTAAATAATTTGATGTCCCCCCAACACCCCTCCCCAAACACACACACACACACACAGAGGGATCGTTGGGGGTGGTCAGGGATCACCCAGCATGACGACAGGTGGAGACAGATGGAGACAGATGGAGACAGGTGGAGACAGGTCTTTGGCAGTATTTACAAAGCAGTGGTGAGTCTGACGTTTGTTTTTAAATTCTACACAACTTACTCTCTAGTCGCTTAACCATCGCTGATTAATATCTTAACCATCGCTGATTAATATCTTAACCATCGCTGATTAATATCTTAACCATCGCTGTAATAGCTTAACCATCGCTGATTAATATCTTAACCATCGCTGTAATACCTTAACCATCGCTGATTAATATCTTAACCATCGCTGTAATACCTTAACCATCGCTGATTAATATCTTAACCATCGCTGATTAATATCTTAACCATCGCTGTAATAGCTTAACCATCGCTGATTAATATCTTAACCATCGCTGTAATACCTTAACCATCGCTGATTAATATCTTAACCATCGCTGTAATACCTTAACCATCGCTGATTAATATCTTAACCATCGCTGATTAATATCTTAACCATCGCTGTAATACCTTAACCATCGCTGATTAATATCTTAACCATCGCTGTAATACCTTAACCATCGCTGATTAATATCTTAACCATCGCTGTAATATCTTAACCATCGCTGTAATAGCTTAACCATCGCTGATTAATATCTTAACCATCGCTGATTAATATCTTAACCATCGCTGTAATACCTTAACCATCGCTGTAATACCTTAACCATCGCTGATTAATATCTTAACCATCGCTGATTAATATCTTAACCATCGCTGTAATACCTTAACCATCGCTGTAATATCTTAACCATCGCTGTAATACCTTAACCATCGCTGTAATATCTTAACCATCGCTGTAATACCTTAACCATCGCTGTAGTACCTTAACCATCGCTGATTAATATCTTAACCATCGCTGTAATACCTTAACCATCGCTGTAATACCTTAACCATTGCTGTAATACCTTAACCATCGCTGTAATACCTTAACCATCGCTGATTAATATCTTAACCATCGCTGATTAATATCTTAACCATCGCTGTAATACCTTAACCATCGCTGATTAATACCTTAACTATCGCTGATTAATATCTTAACCATCGCTGTAATACCTTAACCATCGCTGATTAATATCTTAACCATCGCTGATTAATATCTTAACCATCGCTGTAATACCTTAACCATCGCTGATTAATATCTTAACCATCGCTGATTAATACCTTAACCATCGCTGATTAATACCTTAACCATCGCTGTAATACCTTAACCATCGCTGATTAATATCTTAACCATCGCTGTAATACCTTAACCATCGCTGATTAATATCTTAACCATCGCTGTAATATCTTAACCATCGCTGATTAATATCTTAACCATCGCTGTAATACCTTAACCATCGCTGATTAATATCTTAACCATCGCTGTAATATCTTAACCATCGCTGTAATAGCTTAACCATCGCTGATTAATATCTTAACCATCGCTGTAATACCTTAACCATCGCTGTAATACCTTAACCATCGCTGTAATACCTTAACCATCGCTGTAATATCTTAACCATCGCTGTAATACCTTAACCATCGCTGTAGTACCTTAACCATCGCTGATTAATATCTTAACCATCGCTGTAATACCTTAACCATCGCTGTAATACCTTAACCATTGCTGTAATACCTTAACCATCGCTGTAATACCTTAACCATCGCTGATTAATATCTTAACCATCGCTGTAATACCTTAACCATCGCTGATTAATACCTTAACTATCGCTGATTAATATCTTAACCATCGCTGTAATACCTTAACCATCGCTGATTAATATCTTAACCATCGCTGTAATACCTTAACCATCGCTGATTAATATCTTAACCATCGCTGATTAATACCTTAACCATCGCTGATTAATACCTTAACCATCGCTGTAATACCTTAACCATCGCTGATTAATATCTTAACCATCGCTGTAATACCTTAACCATCGCTGTAATACCTTAACCATCGCTGATTAATATCTTAACCATCGCTGTAATACCTTAACCATCGCTGTAATACCTTAACCATCGCTGTAATACCTTAACCATCGCTGTAATACCTTAACCATCGCTGTAGTACCTTAACCATCGCTGTAATACCTTAACCATCGCTGTAATACCTTAACCATCGCTGATTAATATCTTAACCATCGCTGTAATACCTTAACCATCACTGTAATACCTTAACCATCGCTGTAATACCTTAACCATCGCTGTAATACCTTAACCATCGCTGTAATACCTTAACCATCGCTGATTAATACCTTAACCATCGCTGTAGTACCTTAACCGTCAATGTAATACCTTAACCATCGCTGTAATACCTTAACCATCACTGTAATACCTTAACCATCGCTGTAATACCTTAACCATCGCTGATTAATACCTTAACCATCGCTGTAATACCTTAACCATCGCTGATTAATACCTTAACCGTCAATGTAATACCTTAACCATCGCTGTAATACCTTAACCATCACTGTAATACCTTAACCATCGCAAAAGTGGCTCCGGAAGGCAAGTCAGTCATAGTCGAGGAGCGAGGGGTGGTGATGTTGTGTGTGTGTGTTTGTGTGTATGTATGTGTGTGTGTGTGTGTGTGGGGGGGGATCTGTTGGGCCTGACCAAGTTGAAGTAGGTTGCGTGGTCTGTGTACATACAAATAAAAACAAAAGGTAAAAAGACGGGATTCAGCTCCTTGGTCACGGTGAGACTCAGGAAACTGACAGAGCAGCAAAGCTTCCTGGGGAAAAATCAGGACGGCGTTCATGGATGCAGTCTGGAGGGTTTCATTAAAAATACTCAAGCAGAAATAAAAACACGAATACTTCCTGTTCAGGCTCTGACAGACGACAGCAGTTTCACCTGAAACACACCTGATTGCCACTGACCATCGTTTGACAGACACACAGACATGTTGTTCTGACAGACACACTGACAAGTTCTTCTGACTGACACAGACAGACACACTGAGAAGTTCTTCTGACTGACACGCAGACAAGTTCTTCTGACAGACACACTGACATGTTGTTCTGACTGACACACTGACATGTTGTTCTGACTGACACAGACATGTTGTTCTGACTGACACACTGACATGTTGTTCTGACAGACACAGACATGTTGTTCTGACTGACACACTGACATGTTGTTCTGACAGACACACTGACATGTTGTTCTGACAGACACACTGACATGTTGTTCTGACTGACACACTGACATGTTGTTCTGACTGACACGCTGACATGTTGTTCTGACTGACACACTGACATGTTGTTCTGACTGACACAGTGACATGTTGTTCTGACTGACACACTGACATGTTGTTATGACTGACACACTGACATGTTCTCCTGATTGACACACAGACATGTTGTTCTGACTGACACACTGACATGTTGTTCTGACTGACACACTGACATGTTGTTCTGACTGACACACTGACATGTTGTTCTGACTGACACACTGACATGTTGTTCTGACTGACACACAGACATGTTGTTCTGACTGACACACTGACATGTTGTTCTGACTGACACACTGACATGTTGTTCTGACTGACACACTGACATGTTCTCCTGACTGACACACTGACATGTTCTCCTGACTGACACACAGACATGTTGTTCTGACTGACACACTGACATGTTGTTCTGACTGACACAGTGACATGTTGTTCTGACTGACACACTGACATGTTCTCCTGACTGACACACTGACATGTTGTTCTGACTGACACACTGACATGTTCTCCTGACTGACACACTGACATGTTGTTCTGACTGACACACAGACATGTTGTTCTGACTGACACACTGACATGTTGTTCTGACTGACACACAGACATGTTGTTCTGACTGACACACTGACATGTTCTCCTGACTGACACACTGACATGTTGTTCTGACTGACACACTGACATGTTCTCCTGACTGACACAGTGACATGTTGTTCTGACTGACACACTGACATATTCTCCTGACTGACTGTGTCAGGAGCCAATCGTACTGCTCCTGAAAGTGCTAATCCCGCCCACCCTCCCTCACCCTAGGTAGAACATTAAAGTATTTAGAGTGGCTGACGTGTTTGATGGAGGAGGAGTCTGTCTTCATGAATGGTACCGACGCGTCAACCCGTCTGTGTCCCACACAACATCCATGGTTTCGGGTCATCGTTTCTTAATCTAATGATGACCCAAAGTTAATTACTGGACATGATTAAATCCAGTGGACCCAGTCAGTAAGTCAAGGAGATGGCTGTGTTTGAGGAGACTGGAACAGCCCTGGTCCTCTTCACCTCCTGAAGCTCTCGGTCAGACGGACGGCAGAGGCTGGGAGGTGGGGGAGGCTCTTCTTCTCAGTCTGCTTGTAATTATTAAATATAAACGACATCGAGTAAGTGTCTGATATTCTGATCTGACTTGTTGAACATGACTGGTGGAATAATATCATGCAGCAAGCCAATCAGGACAAACTCATCTCCACCTGAGGGCGGTATCTAACTTACGCGCGCGCGTGCGCACGTGTGTGTGTGTGTGTGTGTGTGTGTGTGTGTGTGTGATTATAAATGCTGTCGCCAGTCTAAGCTACATTCCACCTCCTGACCACACGAGGGCGGAGTAATAAATCCATCGGTGTTTACATCCATCTGTTCCTCTCACCATTGGACAGGCAGCTGTATGACATCATCACCATTAACCTTCCATCTGCCACTGTTGGGGCTGGGAGCCATCACATATCGCCATGGCAACATAACCCTTTGGCCCGATTGGCTGGAGCACCGAAAGACACTGACCCACTGACACCTGATAGAGACGGTTAGAGTTCTATGGTGGGTGACAGACAGACAGACAGACAGATGGGAAGACAGGCAGGCAGAGAGACACACAGACAGACAGACAGGCAGGCAGACAGACAGATGGGCAGACAGGCACAGATAGAGAGATAGATACACAAACAGACACAGACAGACAGGAAGGCAGGCAGACAGACAGACAGAAAAGAGAGGGAGAGAGATGTAAAGAGTTTTATTCCGTTATATATTGGAGTTGTTTTATTTATCACACTTTATGACATGAGAATCATACTGTGGACTTTTTTATTCAGCTGCAACTACCATCTATAAAACTGCTTTCCTCCCCTCCCCTACCCTATCCTATCCTATCCTCCCCTATCCTATCCTACCCTCTCGTATCCTATCCTATCCTATCCTATCCTATCCTCCCCTATCCTATCCTACCCTCTCGTATCCTATCCTACCCTATCCCGTAACCTCTCGAGAGGTCGTTGGGGCACTGCTGTTTAATCCTCAACCAGTCCTCGCCATCTCTGACTGTCCTCATCTGCCCTCTGTAAACTGGCAAAGTCAAGGCCTGTCCACTCTCTGATGTTACAAAGCCATCGCTTCTTGTCCTCCTTGTCTTCACCCGCCCCTCACTGTGCCTTGCAGGAGGGTCTTGGCAAGGCCGGAGCTTGTCGAGATGTGACCATACCATTTCAGTTTATCTTCTTGACGATTGTCAACAAGTCTTCATGTGTTCCAGTGGCTTGTGTAATCTTTCTTCTCACCTCTTCATTCGTAATGTGGTCTCTACATGAGATGCCCAGAATCTTCCTGGAGCGCCTCATCTCCACTGTGCTTATTCTCATTTGGAGATCTGCTGTGAGTTTCACATGTGTATAAAAAGATGGAGATGACTAGTGAGCGCATCAATCTGACTTTAGACCCGGTACTGATGCTTTTGTCTTTCCAGATTGGTTTTAAACTTGTGAGTGGCGCGGTCGCTTGTGCGATGCGGGAAAGGACTTCCGGTGTGGACCCTTCATCTGTGACGATGGCCCCAAGATATTTAAATTTGTTGACTGTCGAGAGTGTCTGACCATCAACTTGAATGTTACTGGTAATGCCATTTGTGGTATTAGTTATAAGTTTGTTTTTTTCAGCACTGATCTCCATGCCGTATGCCTCTGATGTCTTGTCAAGGTGTTCAACCAGGCTGGTCAGCTCTTGTTTGTTACCGGCCAGGCTGTCGATGTCATCGCATCTGTCACTATTCTCTCCAGGAAAATGTTGAAGAGAGTTGGCAAGAGCAAGCAACCTTGACGGATGCCTACTGTCGTGCGGAACCAGTCTCTAACCACCCCATTGTAGTACACTGCACTAGCTGCTTTGTCATATAGTTGCTCAACAACTTGTACATGGTTTGGGCTGATGTTGTATTTCTTCATGGTGGCCCATAATGCCTCATGCCAGACCCTGTCAACACCTTTTTGAAAACAATGAAAATGCGGTACAGTTGTTGGTGGTGTTGTAGGTATTTTTCACACAGAATTCTGAGGTTAACAATTTGCTCTGTAGTACTCCTTCCCTCCTACCCTGCCTGCTCTTCTGCTTTTATCAGTTCTGTAATGATTTCAAACTGCCTTACCAACAATAATTCATACTATAATTAGGAATGTCCCGATTAAGTTTAGTTTTGCTGCTTATCCGAGTCATTTAATACTGAGCCTGTGTCGATACGATGACTGATCTGATGTGTGTTTTGTGCATAAAGCTGCATAGTGCACATTTCAAATAAAGTCAGTAAAACCATCCAATCTAGGTTAGATCAGCCTGACTATTCAATAGCTCTGTATGAAGACAACAATGGCATCACAACTGTCCATTAATGGTTTTCCTTTATTTTTTAACAAAATAAACTACAAAAGTAATACGAAATACAATAACTCTAATAAATATAAAGAAACAAAACAAAAAGAAAAGGACACTGAAGAGTAATTTGAACTCGTATTTCCTTAAATAATTTCTTTTTAAGTGTCTTATTATATTTACTTGTGTTGAAGGTAGCTCAGTCACGACCACCTCTGCAAACACTGAGATGACATGACAACATGACATGACATGACTTATGTCTGTTGGGTTGCTTTCATTTTCCAATTTAATGACGTTTCACCCTGCAGACATTTTGGCAGCTCTTTGTTGTGGACTTTTTAAAATGGATGTCACTGATTTAAGTTGTGGATAACATCAGTTTCACACTTACAACACGACATCTGGCAAGACAGTAAAATAAAGCAAGGATCACACCTGGACCAGGTTTAATACGGCTGATACCCATCAAGTAACACAAGCCCTGATTGGCTCCATGATGAACCTCTTGGATCGGGACATTCCTAATCATAACACATCTGGATGTAATGTAAAGGGATGTGTGTGTGTGTGTGTGTGTGTGTGTGTGTGTGTGTGTGTGTGTGTGTGTGTGTGTTTTGATAAGCAGCTCACCCCCAGTTTCCACTGCTGTGACCCCCCTGAGCCATGACACTTCATTAGACGAGGGGTGTCAGACGTCCTGACCTCCGACACGTCCAAACACAACAAACCTGCCAGGACCAGCTCACCATCTTCATCATATGACCATTCCTCCAATAGACAGCAGCAAAGACGACAAATCAACCAGTCAGTCAATCAATTATCAATCAATCAATCACCCATATCACACAAACACACACAGGCACACATGTAGGCATGACAGTTAATGAGATCGTATGATCATGTGATGTGATCATGTGACCTGTATTTGGATGATTTGTGTGCACGTATGTTCTCCTTGTGTGCACTGACTCCAGGTTGTGACTGGATCTCTTTGGTAGTTTGTGTGCACGATGGATGGAAGGTCTATTACCATTAATAACAATGGTAATAAAAGATATCACATGTGAAAGGTCATCTTAACAACTAAGAGGCATGACACACAGGAAGTACTTCTCTCTAGTCTTGAGACTGGGTAAAGATCAGAATTCAGAATGCGATGCATTAAATGTAAATGCTGACCGCAGGGACGAGGTTTCTACTCTCTGGTCTCATCAATGTGAATTAAATTTACACCTGACTCCATGTGCAGGAGGTCTGATCACGATGGGAACCAGAACAGCTCTGGAGGTCCAGCAGATCTGATCATAGTTTGTGTTGTGTGTTTACAGCTCGTATCAGTAAGAGCGTTCCCTGCTCCACATCAGGATCACATGACAATAACACGTGCGATACCACAGACACATGGCTGCTGATAAAAACAAGAGTGTTTGACAGAACAGTGCATGTGGGGGTGTCTGGGTAGCATAGCAGTCTATTCCATTGCCTACCAACACAAGGATCGCCAGTTCAAATCCCTGTGTTACCTCCGGTTTGGTCGGGCGTCCCTACAGACACAATTGGCCGTGTCTGCGGGTGGGAAGCCGGATGTGGGTATGTGTCCTGGTTGCTGTACTAGCGCCTCCTCTGGTCGGTCGGTCGGTCGGGGCGCCTGTTTGGGGGGGAGGGGGAACTGGGGGGAATAGCGTGATCCTCCCACGTGCTACGTCCCCCTGGTGAAACTCCTCACTGTCAGGTGAAAAGAAGTGGTTGGCGACTCCACATGTATGGGAGGAAACATGTGGTAGTCTGCAACCCTCCCCGGATCAGCAGAGGGGGTGGAGCAGAGACCGTGGCGGCTCAGAAGAGTGGCGTGATTAGCCAAGTACAATTGGGGAGAAAGAGGGGGGAAAAGCCAAAAAAACAAAAACAAAAACAAAACAAGAGTGTTTGACAAAACGGTACATGTGTGTTTGTTGCTCACCTGCTCTGGGTCTCGATGGTCACATGGTCTGAGGACTATAGCTCCACCCTTCTGACTGGCTCGGCCCTGGGCAACCAGACATCGCCCTGTTGCTAGGTTACGGAGCTAGGAAGGGACGGCACAAAGGGTAATAAGAGTGAGTGTTTGTGTGTGTGTGTGTGTATGTGTGTGTGTGTGTGTGTGTGTGTGTGTGTGTAGCTGGTTCAAGGAGTTGGACTAGCAACCCTCTGGTCAGACACCAGTCTGTCATCTGGCAGACAGACACGAACAGCAGGAGGCTGCTGCTCAGGAACCAGACGGGTGATGCAGTAGATTAAATGCAGATGGATTCTCTTCAAGTTAAAGCAGGAAGTAAAGGTTTCTGGGTTGTTAAGCTACTTAAAGTTCCCATGAAACAGCTAGCAGAGCGCTCTTTGAGTCTGCATATTTACGCATTTCCTGTAAAAACAGGAAGCTAGGTAGGTCATGAATGACTTGTCATGAATATGAATTGGCGTTTACAGTAGCCAATAGCACTGAATACACCACAGACAAAAAGGGGCCCTGTGAGATGGTGTCCCGACGCCGTGCCAGAAGGGGTGCTGGCGGAGACTCTGGACGCACATCGGACCCTTCTTGCAGATCTGCCCAGTGGAGGCGACCCACCAGATTGCAGGAGTTAGCACAACCAAAAACACAGCGATGACCCACCACTGCTAGCTAGCTCACAGGTCCTGTGTGCTGGTCAGTAACTGGAAGAATTTACAGTCGTGGGGAGGGACATAAAAATTCGAGAGAGCGTTCAATTGGACCCCCGAGTACATGATGAATCAACATTTCTGTATCGATTTCCAGGAAATGACAAACTAAAGTATCATCAAGAATACCTATGAAACGGCCCTGATGCTCAATAATCCAGGTAAGGAATAAAAGGAAGCTGAATCACTTCCTCTGGACACAGCATTTATTGACAGATATGTTTCATCATCATCTAAGGGCCCAGACACACCAAACCCACTAGTGGTGACGAAGGCCGAAAGTTGCATCGCCTCACGCCACCTGCTGTCTGGGCCAGAAAGTAGCACTTGAGCACACTGCAAAGACTACAGCCGACGTCCAACTAGCATGTACATTCTGCACTGATTCACTAAGCTGAACAGCCAATCAGACTGATCTCTAATACCAATGGGCTCCGCCCATTGAACACGCTGACTCGGCCGAAAAGCTGCCGACAGGGGTCCGACTAGTGACGACGGTGCGGGACACACCGCAAAAGCTACGGTCACAGACACTCACCAACGGCCCGACATTGGCCGACGGTCTGGTGTGTCAGGGCCCTAAGTGACCTCTTCAGTCTCACCTGACTGCAGGTGTCCCCACCCTGAAAACAATACAGTGGCTGCAGGTGTCCCCACCCTTATAAACAATACAGTGGCTGCAGGTGTCCCCACCCTTATAACCAATACAGTGGCTGCAGGTGTCCCCACCCTTATAAACAATACAGTGACTGCAGGTACCCCCACCCTTATAAACAATACAGTGGCTGCAGGTGTCCCCACCCTTATAACCAATACAGTGGCTGCAGGTGTCTCCACCCTTATAAACAATACAGTGACTGCAGGTGTCCCCACCCTTATAAACAATACAGTGACTGCAGGTGTCCCCACCCTTATAAACAATACAGTGACTGCAGGTGTCCCCACCCTTATAACCAATACAGTGACTGCATGTGTCCCCACCCTTATAAACAATACAGTGACTGCATGTGTCCCCACCCTTATACACAATAGTGACTGCAGGTGTCCCCACCCTTATAAGCAATAGTGACTGCAGGTGTCCCCACCCTGAAAACAATACAGTGGCTGCAGGTACCCCCACCCTTATAAACAATACAGTGACTGCAGGTGTCCCCACCCTTATACACAATAGTGACTGCAGGTGTCCCCACCCTTATAAACAATACAGTGACTGCATGTGTCCCCACCCTTATACACAATAGTGACTGCAGGTACCCCACCCTTATAAGCAATAGTGACTGCAGGTGTCCCCACCCTGAAAACAACAGTGGCTGCAGGTACCCCCACCCTTATAAACAATACAGTGACTGCAGGTGTCCCCACCCTTATAAACAACACAGTGACTGCAGGTGTCCCACCCTTATAAACAATACAGTGACTGCAGGTGTCCCCACCCTTATAAACAATACAGTGGTTGCAGGTGTCCCCACCCTTATAAACAATACAGTGGTTGCAGGTGTCCCCACCCTTATAAACAATACAGTGACTGCAGGTGTCCCCACCCTTATAAACAATACAGTGGTTGCAGGTGTCCCCACCCTTATAAACAATACAGTGACTGCAGGTGTCCCCACCCTTATAAACAATACAGTGGTTGCAGGTGTCCCCACCCTTATAAACAATACAGTGACTGACTTGTGATTGTTGGGACAGATTCAGACGTAGAGATGATGATCAGTACAAGACACGTGATAAAAAAACTTATAACATCTATTTTGACTTCATGGGAACTGTAAAGCTAAAACCCTGTAGACTTATTTCATTAGACCTGCTGGACTGTGCAGTGGTGAGACATTCTAGGACATCAAGCAGGTCTAGACCATCAGAGCACAGACTAGAGGTAGACCAGGTCTGAAACAGGAAGGAAACTCCGAACAGCTTTTACATGTCTGACAACTGAAGAAAGATGAGTAGACTCAGTTAACACATATTACTGAACAGATTACAGAGTCCTGACAACTCTCTACCCCACGTGTGTGTGTGTGTGTGTGTGGAGTGTGTGTGTGTGGTGTGTGTGTGGGGTGTATGTGTGGGTGTGTGTGTGTGTGTGTGTGTCTTGTAGTATTTAATGTTATGAAGGCTATAACTAATGATTAAACACACATTCAGACAGACAGGTTAGCTTTTAAACAGACAGTACAGTCAGACAGACAGACAGACAGACAGACAGACAGGTTCATGGTGGTCCTCTCTCTCTCTCTTACCCGTCCTCTCTGGAGGACTTTGGGCCGTTTCAGGCCTTTGTTAACGAACAGAGGTTGTTGTTGTCTGTTGCCATTGGCGCTGAGCTGCATCTCGGGGTAAATGGTGTCCAGGTACCACCGGAAAGAGTGACAGTTCAACTGTTTCCTCAGCGCCACGCGCTCGCTGATGTCACCGTAGGCACGGTCACGCAGTTCTGGACGCAGGGCAAAGTACTGCTCCTGATTGGACCACACAGACAGCAAACAGGAAGCGGAATCAGTGGCATGTTTGGTCATCTGATGGATCCAAATTTTATTTTGAAAGTCTGTCAGCTAAACCCCCCCCTTTTCCTCCCCAATTACACTTGGCCAATTACCCCACTCCTCCGAGCCGTCCCGGTCTCTGCTGCACCCCCTCTGCTGATCCGGGGAGGGCTGCAGACCACCACATGTCTCCTCCCATACATGTGGAGTCACCAGCTGCTTCTTTTCACCTGACAGTGAGGAGTTTCACCAGGGGGACGTAGCATGTGGGAGGATCACGCTATTCCCCCCTGTTCCCCCTCCCCCCCAAACAGGAGCCCCAACTGACCAGAGGAGGCGCTAGTGCAGCCACCAGGAAACATACCCACATCCAGCTTCCCACCAACAGACACAGCCAATTGTGTCTGTAGGGACGCCCGACCAAGCCGGAGGTAACACGGGGATTCAAACAGGCGAGCCCTGTGTTGGTATGCAACGGAATAGACCGCCATGCTACCTGGACGCCCTGTCAGCGAAATCTTAATTGAGATGAAACACATGACTGTGTGAAGCTGAAGTTTAACTCTTTATGATATCAGAATGATTTGAAAGGTCAGACTGTTTTAACTATTTACATTTCTTGTTAAGGTGACATTAACCGTGATCCAATCATTCTCTCTCTCTCTCTCCATGGTGCAGCCACCACGATTCCCAGTCTGTCCATCCCACCTTGTACTCATCCATCCAGACGTGAGCGAGCCGCAGAGAATTATGGGCCATGGTGTCCTGCCCCCCTGGTGAGCCATACGGACGTCTCTTCCTGAAGATATGACCCACCCTGGAACATGGAACGATCAACAACTGACCGCCACACATCCAGATCTGGTTGAGAGACACAGAGAAACTTAGAGAAGGGAGGGGCTGACCCTCCACCTCTTGACAAATACCATCCAGATTTGATTTATCAGCCGATTAAAAATAATCCACCGACAGAATATTTTGACAGACTGTGGCAGGCTGGTTATCAGTCAGTCAGTGAGTCAGGCCTCTCACCCTGAAGGAGATCTCCAGATTCTCCCCGCCCCAGATGTCCATGCCTGCATCGTACTGGCCGAGCTCATTAAAGTACTTCCTGTTCATTGCAAAAAGGCCACCTGCCATGGTGGGAGACCTGAAAGAAGAGAGAACAGTATTTTCATTTTGTCCCTGTGGTACTATGTTATTACTGTCTGTGTACCATGTGTACTAGTATGTACTGTGGTAATATGTTAGTACAGTTAGAGGTACTGTTGTCTGTGTACCAGTATGTACTGTGGTACTATGTTAGTACTGTTAGAGGTACTGTTGTCTGTGTACCATGTGTACCAGTATGTACTGTGGTACTATATTAGTCTGTTAGAGGTACTGTTGTCTGTGTACCAGTATGTATTGTGGTACTATGTCAGTACTGTTAGAATTACTGTTGTCTGTGTACCAGTATGTACTGTGGTACTATGTTAGTACTGTTAGAGGTACTGTTGTCTGTGTATCATGTGTACCAGTATGTACTGTGGTACTATATTAGTCTGTTAGAGGTACTGTTGTCTGTGTACCATGTGTACCAGTATGTACTGTGGTACTATATTAATCTGTTAAAGGTACTGTTGTCTGTGTACCAGTATGTATTGTGGTACTATGTTAGTACTGTTAGAATTACTGTTGTCTGTGTACCAGTATGTACTGTGATACTATGTTAGTACTGTTAGTGCTCTTGTCTGTGTACCAGTATGTACTGTGGTTCTAGGTTAGTACTGTTAGAGGTACTGCTGTCTGTGTACCGGTATGTACTGTGGTACTCTGTTAGTACTGTTAGAGGTACTGTTGTCTGTGTACCAGTATGTACTGTGGTACTCTGTTAGTACTGTTAGAGGTACTGTTGTCTGTGTACCAGTATGTACTGTGGTACTCTGTTAGTACTGTTAGAGGTACCGTTGTCTGTGTAAAATGTGACTGATGAAGAGATTGATTACTGATCAATAACTACCTGATGGGTCCGGAGGCTCCCTCTGGTCCGCTGAGCTCAGAGGGAGGCACTGGGTCCCATTTGAAGTGGAGCCCCCAGTTGAAGCCCCCCCTGACAATGGGTGAGGGTGAGTAGGTCAGGGTGTCAGCTGAGATGATGTCTATAACGGGACACACCACCGTACGGTAGTCTCTCTGGATGGGGTCCAACAGAGGCTGGAGCCATGCTTGATTCACCTCGCAGTGACTGTCCAGAAACACCAAAACCTCACCTGGTGTGCACACACACACACACACACACACACACACACACACACACACACACACACACACACACACACACACACACACACACAGAGCAGATGTCTGTCTGTAGTTTGGGGTGGAGTGTTGGACTCTGGCATCGTACATCTAGCAAAAACATCTGTAGTGACGCCTTTGCCTATGAAAACAGGCCCCTACGGTAACTGACTGATTTGTTTAGACGTGTGCAACATGACGAAACATCTTGTTTCCAATACCAAAGGCGATTAATTACTTGTGTATCGATTTTTAAAACCAAACCAGAGTATGTCCACTGTCTCTGTGATAAATCTATTTCTAACCATTAACAAAACATACACTTTAGTCACAAAAACAAATACTGCACTGTCAAAAACTGCTTCTTCTGAGTCAGCAACACCTGTGTCAAGTAACCCATATTACCTCTGCCTAATTGACAGCGGCACTGCTCCCCCTAGTGGTGGGAGGTTAACCAAACAAAACAAACAACACAAATGGTTCTTATATGTCTCTCTCTGAAGACAGATTCTGTTAGCACGGGTCAGTAGCTGTAGGTGGAGGCCTCAGTGTGGTCACCATGGTAAGTGTGAGGATGCAGGAGTGGCTGGGGGATGAGATGTCTGACTTTGTGTGTGTCTGTTTGTGTGTGCTGAAGCTGTTGAGCAAGCTTCAGGCTGTTTGTCTTCTGTCTCTGTGTGCAGGAGTCATGTGTACAGATGGAGAAGATAAGGGTGGAGTTGGAAAGTGTACCGGTAGCATGGGATGCTCCTATCATTCGTCCTCTGATGAGCCCCTCTCTCCTTTGGTTCCTCACCAACCTAACCTTCCCCTGCAGCTGCTCTCTGACATACAGCTCCAAGTCATCCTTTAGCTCCTCTGACACACATACACACAAAGAAAGAGAGAGAGACAGTAACCATCAAGAACACCACAGAGGAAGGGTTACTGTGTCATCTGGCACGTACTGGGAGTACTGGTTATATCCCAGTTAGCAGCACCGGGAACAGTGCTTACATTTAGAGATGTGGCTTGAGAGAAAACATGAAAAACAAAGTGAACATACATGACCGAATACAACATCTAACCCCTCTCTCTCTCTCACCCAGTTCACTGCTGTCGTCCACCAGGATGATCTCATGCAGCAGGTAGGCGGGTGTTCGATCCAGAACACTGTGAACAGTCCTCAGCAGGGCAGATAACGCCTCATTAAAAAAACAGATCACTACGCTGGCAGAAGGCAGAGCCAGGGGATAGACCTTCCTCCTACACCTAGACACAGAGAGAGAGAAACTACTGAATACTTAGTACCAATTACTACCTAGTACTAGAACATAGTACTTAGTTATCTCGCAAACTGCCTGTTCTTTCCCCTCTTGTTCTTTTCTAAACAAGATTTTTGTTATATTCTATCTTGTTGCATTTCTCTTATATAACATAAACTGTTGGTCTTAAAGTGAATTTGAATTCCTTTATTGATAACTGACCTTACACAATGTGCTTTAGCATTACTGTACAATAACTACAGTCATGCAAACACAGACTTTGAAATAGACAGAGATGTAGAGGGGGTGGAGGGGAGAGGTAGAGAGAGACAGAGAGGTGGAGAGAGACAGAGAGAGAGGGGAAAGAAAAGGGGGGGATAGAGAGAAAGACAGCGAGAGGGGGGAGAGGTAGAGAGAGAGAGAGAGAGTGAGCACAGCCTTGCTATAGAAAATAAAAGGCGAGACACAGGAAAACCTGCTCCCTGCAGAGCAAAGGCTGTGCTGTCACGGCACCCTCAGTGAGCCTGAAACAGAGCTACACTTCGTCACCACATGTGACAAATATAAACATGTTAGAGCAGCACATTTTAAACTATTCAAACTAATAACAAAAGGTTTTCTAACCCTATCAGATGAAGAAAAACTACCAGTCCTACTAGAGGAAGACCCAAAGAGCTGTAAGTTAGCAGCAGTCTATGTTGCTGCTGCCATAAAGTGAGGCACAATGAGTGTAAGTCAGCAGCATCTTCCTGCCATAAAGTGAGGGACAGTCACCTGACACGTTGTTGCTGCCATATTTGATGACAGTATGTTCTTTTGTCTGGTGTCATGTTTGTTTGTTGTAGCGTGTTTGTTTTCAATGTTGTTTTGACACTTGCTTTGACAGTATGTACATTGTTACGTCAATAAAGCCATTTGAATTGATTTGAATTGAGAGAGAGACAGGGGGTAGAGAGAGAGACAGAGGTAGAGAGAGAGAGAGGTAGAGACAGAGAGAGAGGGAAGAATCATTGTTGTTGTTGCTGTTATTATTATAATCATTGTTGTATTGTGTTGTTGTTTTACATGCTTTGGCAATATGTACACAAACGTATGTCATGCCAATAAAGCACATATTGAATTGAATGGAAGAGAGAGAGAGACAAGGGAGAGAGGGGGGAGAGGAGAGGGGGAGAGAGAGAGAGACAAGGGAGAGGGGGGGAGAGGGGAGGGGGAGAGAGAGAGAGACAAGGGAGAGGGGGGGAGAGGGGAGGGGGAGAGAGAGAGAGACAAGGGAGAGAGGGGGGAGAGGGGAGGGGGAGAGAGAGAGAGACAAGGGAGAGAGGGGGAGAGGGGAGGGGGAGAGAGAGAGAGACAAGGGAGAGGGGGGGAGAGGGGAGGGGGAGAGAGAGAGAGACAAGGGAGAGAGGGGGGAGAGGGGAGGGGGAGAGAGGGGGGAGAGAGAGAGACAAAGGTAGAGAGACACACACACACACACAGCCCCCCCAAACACACAGTCACATACACACAGTCACACTCACTCACTCACTCACTCACTCACACACACAACCACACATATTCACACACGCACACACACACACACACACACACACACACACACACACACACACACAGGGCCACAGACGATGGCAGAAAGGTTTTTATGGCATGTGTTGATGTGTATGTGTTCTGTATTGTATACTGTTCTTGTCCTTTATGTGAACACACTCTCACACGCACACCCACACACACACACACACACACACACACACACAGATGCAGAGACTGACAAATTCACACACATTCATTCACACAGGATCTTGTTGCTATGACGTAGCTGTGTGAGTTGTTGTATTGCATGTGTTGATGTGTATGTGTTGAGTGTTGGTGCACTCTTATTGTCCTTTATGTGAAAATGCTTTGCAATACAAATGTATATTTGTCTTGCTAATAAAAACACATTTGAATTTCAATTTGAGAGAGAGACAGAGACAGAGAGAGAGAGAGAAGAGGCACAGAGAGAGAGACAGAGAGAGAGAGAAGGAAGAGAGAGGGGGAGAGGAGAGGGGTAGAGAGAAGAGACAGGGGTGTAGAGAGACAGAGAGAGAGAGGTAGAGTGAGAGAAGGAAGCGCGAGAGCGGGGAGAGGGGAGGGGTAGAGAGAGAGAGGGGAGAGGGGGGAGAAGGGAGAGAGACAGAGACAGAGAGGGGAGAGGGGGGAGAAGGGAGAGAGACAGAGAGAGAGAGGGGAGAGGGGGGAGAAGGGAGAGAGACAGAGAGAGAGAGGGGAGAGGGGGGAGAAGGGAGAGAGACAGAGAGAGAGAGGGGAGAGGGGGGAGAAGGGAGAGAGACAGAGAGAGAGAGGGGAGAGGGGGGAGAAGGGAGAGAGACAGAGAGAGAGAGGGGAGAGGGGGGAGAAGGGAGAGAGACAGAGAGAGGGAGGGAGAGAGATGTGTTTAGGTGACAGCTGGTAGTGAAACACTATTAGAAGCTATCAGATGTCAGTCATAGCCACACGTTTGTACATTGTAACCCTGAGTAAAGTAAGGAAGCCCCCCCCCCTCCCCCCTCCCCCCTCACTGTGTGTCTCGGGTGTCGGGGAGTTGTCGGTGTGATCCCAGTCTGGTGGAGATCAGGACGTTGAAGGCGTGTCGATGGTAACCTTCATCTCTGAGCCGCTGGTCTGCCTCACTGAAGATCATCCCTGAGTGGAGGAGCAACAGAAACACAGTGCGAGTGTGTAAACTGGTTACTATGGAAACTACCGGCTCAGTGAATGATCAGATGATTCTGACTGACATGACAAATCACTGCTGCTCTTACTTTCATTCCTTCACAACTGATCAGGCCGCACAAACTACAAACCCCAACTCCGGTGAAGTTGGGACGTTGTGTAAAACGTGAATAAAAACAGAACACAATGATTTGCACATCCTTTTCCACATATATTCAGCTGAATACACTACAAAGACAAGATATTTAATGTTCAAACTGATAAACTTTATTGTTTTTTGCAAATATTCACACGCTCCAAAGAAGCTGGGACAGGGGCAACAACAGACTGGGAAAGTTGAGGAATGCTCAGAAACCACCTGTCTGGAACATTCCACAGGTGAACAGGTGAACTGGGAACAGGGGAGTGTCATGATTGGGTATAAAAGGAGCATCCCTGAAGAAAGGCTCAGTCGTTCACAAGCAAGGATGGGGCGAGGTTCACCACTTTGTGAACAACTGCCTGAGCAAATAGTCCAACAGTTTAAGAACAACGTTTCTCAACGTACAGCTGCAAGGAATTTAGGGATTTCATCATCTCCAGTCCATAATATCATCACAAGATCCAGGGAATCCTGAGAAATCTCTTCACGTAAGTGGCAAGGCCCAAAACCAACACTGCCGTGACCTTCGACCCCTCAGGCGGCACTTCATTATAAACCGACATCATTGTGTAAAGGATATGACCACGTGGGCTCAGGAGCACTTGGGAAAACCATCGTCAGTTAACACAGTTGGTCGCTACATCTACAAGTGCAAGTTAAAACTCCACCATGCAAAGCCAAAGCCAGATATCAACACCACCCAGAAACACCACCCGCCGGCTTCTCTGGCCCGAGCTCATCTGAGATGGACTGACGCCAAGTGGACAAGTGTGCTGTGGTCTGACGAGTCCACATTTCACATTGTTTTTGGAAATCATGGACGTGGTGTCCTCCGGGCTAAAGAGGAAAAGGACCATCCAGATTGTTATCAGCCCAGAGTCCAAAAGCCAGCATCTGTGATGGTATGGGGGGGTGTTAGTGTCCATGGCATCATGGGTAACTTGCACATCTGAAGGGGCCATTAATGCTGAAAGGTACATACAGGTTTTGGAGCAACATATGCTGCCATCCAAGCGATGTCTTTTTCAGGGACGTCCCTGCTTATTTCAGCAAGACAATGCCAAGCCACATTCTGCAGGTGGTCCACCAGCGGGGCTTCGTAGTAAAAGAGTGCGGGTACAGGTCTGGCCTGCCTGCAGTCCAGACCTGTCTCCCATTGAACATGTGTGGTGCATTATGAAGCGCACAATACGACAATGGAGACCCCGGACTGCTGAGCAACTGAAGTCGTACATCAGCAAGAATGGGAAAGAATTCCACCTACAAAGCTTCAACAGTTAGTGTCCTCAGTTCCCAAACGCTTATTGAGTGTTGTTAAAAGGAAAGGTGGAGTAACACAGGGGTGAACATGCTCCTGTCCCAGCTTCTTTGGAACGTGTTGCAGGCATCAAATTCACAATGAGGGAATATTTCCAAAAAACAATAAAGTTTATCAGGTTGAACATGAAACATCTTGTCTTTGTAGTGTATTCAGTTGAATATAGGTGGGAAAGGATTTGCACATCATTGTATTCTGTTGTTATTGACGTTTTACACAACACACCCAACTTCACTGGAGTTGGGGTTTGTAAATGACTAGTATGAGAAAGAAAGACAGGCAGACACAGAAGAGGAACGGAAGGTGGGACATCTTTAGTTCAGTGGTGGTTTGATGAGCTCTGGCAATGCTGATGGACACATGAAACCACAACTACTACCCAAGTGCCTGTGAGCAAGGCATCAGTGGTGTCACTCAGCCCCGCAAACCAAAGAGCCCGTGTCCCAGCCGCAGTGTTGCTGACACAGCGGCCACAGCTCACTGCTGACTCAGGTGTGTTGGCTGAGGAAATACAGCAACCACATGCGGCTCATTTAGTAAGACCTCCAGACTGAGTCATGTGACACAGCTAACCCAGTCATGTGACACATTTAACCCAGTCATGTGACACAGCTAACCCAGTCATGTGACACAGCTAACCCAGTCATGTGACACATTTAACCCAGTCATGTGACACATTTAACCCAGTCATGTGACATTTAACTGAGTCATGTGACACATTTAACCAAGTCATGTGACACATTTAACCAAGTCATGTGACACATTTAACCCAGTCATGTGACAGATTTAACTGAGTCATGACCTGTGACCCCTGTAACACAGTAGTGCTGACACCACTGATATGATTATGAAATTATCAGGAATCAGGAACACTTTGTCATTCCCCCAGCAGTACAACCCAAACACACAAACACATCCAAAATATACGAGAACACACACACCCAAACTAACACACACATCCAAACTAACACACACACTAACACACACACCCAAACTAACACACACACCCACACTAACACACACACCCAAACTAACACACACATCCAAACTAACACACATACTCAAACTAACACACACACCCACACTAACACACACACCCAAACTAACACACACACCCACACTAACACACACACCCACACTAACACACACACTAACACACACACCCAAACTAACACACATACTCAAACTAACACACATATCCAAACTAACACACACACCCAAACTAACACACACACCCACACTAACACACACACTAACACACATACCCAAACTAACACACATACCCAAACTAACACACATATCCAAACTAACACACACACCCAAACTAACACACACACCCACACTAACACACACACACCCAAACTAACACACATACACACACTAACACAAATACCCAAAATAACACACATACCCACACTAACACACACACCCACACTAACACACACACCCAAACTAAACAAAAAATCACTGTCCAGGAGAACGAACACCAGCCAGGATGACTGTCAGAACCGCCGGTCTGCATGGGTTAGCAGTTAGCTTAGCCCGCCCCGCTTCCATGTCCTGTCAGACCGCCCTCGGTGTGTCCTCCTCGGGCGCAGCTCCAGGCAGGGCCATGGTTCTCTCCCAGCCAGACACCCTCGACACACCTCCCCACTCCTCACAACGACATCAAAAACACCACAGTCAACGCCAGTTGAGGCCGCCGCCAAGCCGCCCTCGGTGTTATCGGATCTGCCAGTCTGCATGGGCTAGCAGTTAGCTTAGCCTGCCCCACTCTCCCAGCCATCAAACGAAGACAAAACTTAGACGCAGATGTGGACAAAGACACTGTATGGACGGTACTGGGAGAGGCTGCCACAAAATGTGAATTTGCGCCGCCATCTTCCCACACCGGAAGAGGAATTATATGAAATGTATACTTGAGTTTTTTTTTTAAGACTGTTGGCCAGACTAACATTGTTTTCTCACATGCACAGCAAACCTGAAGTGATGCTGACATGACCTGGAGGAGCTGTATGTGAGAAGGCAAATGGCCGAATCAGTTGGACTTAGGGGTGGAAGAAAATATCGATACACTCGAGTATTGCGACATTATCTTTTGTGATACTGTATCAATTCTCGAAACCACTATATGGATTTTTAATTGTTTACATGTAAAGGTTCGTGACAAACATTTTGTGTTGTGTGTAACCCCACGACCGCTAGACAACGGTGTTGTAATCTATCTTCAGCCATGTGACTCTTCCACTCCAACACAACAACATGAACTGACACAGGAAGTAGCATAAGCACAAAGAACACAGGCCTATGAAACCACAATATATCCCCTTTCTTACAGCATCACAATATATCACCTTGCTTACAGTATCACAATATATCCCCTTCCCTACAGCATCACAATATATCCCCTTCCCTACAGCATCACAATATATCCCCTTTCTTACAGTATCACAATATATCCCCTTTCTTACAGTATCACAATATATCCCCTTTCTTACAGTATCACAATATATCCCCTTTCTTACAGTATCACAATATATCCCCTTTCTTACAGTATCACAATATATCCCCTTTCTTACAGTATCACAATATATCCCCTTTCTTACAGTATCACAATATATCACCTTTCTTACAGTATCACAATATATCACCTTGCTTACAGTATCACAATATATCACCTTGCTTACAGTATCACAATACATCCCCTTTCTTACAGCATCACAATATATCACCTTTCTTACAGTATCACAATATATCACCTTGCCTACAGTATCACAATATATCACCTTGCTTACAGCATCACAATATATCACCTTGCTTACAGTATCACAATACATCACCTTGCTTACAGTATCACAATATATCACCTTGCTTACAGTATCACAATATATCACCTTGCTTACAGTATCACAATATATCACCTTGCTTACAGTATCACAATACATCCCCTTGCTTACAGCATCACAATATATCCCCTTGCTTACAGTATCACAATATATCACCTTGCTTACAGTATCACAATACATCACCTTGCTTACAGTATCACAATATATCACCTTGCTTACAGTATCACAATATATCACCTTTCTTACAGTATCACAATAGATCGTGATATGTTGAATCGTAACCCTGTATCATGATACGTATCGTATCGCCAGATACGATGGTGTTATGTGTGTTATGGTTGAACCCTAGACTTGGACTGGATGTTACATAGACTTCACCCACCCAGCTCCCCGATACAAAGTCCATGTGATGTCCAACTGAGCCCGTGTGAGAACAGAGCAGGTCATTGTCTGCATGATTCACAGCAAGCATGTGGGTGTGTTGATGATGTTTCTAAGATGCAAATGGCGCCTTTTTTTGTGCTTCCCACTCTTTCGTTGATGCTGCAGAAACGTCCAAATACGTGTCGCATTGATAAAGAAAAACAGTCATCACTACGTTGTGTCCACACCAAACGCAAAGCAATTTTTTCACGTGATCAGATTACATATAAAGTCAATGCAAAGATGCGAATAGACGCAAATTTGCGTGTATTCATGCCGGAGGACGCGAATGACGCAAATACATAAATTTCGCATCATTCACGTATTCGCCAAGTTGAAAACATTCAACTTGAGCAAGAAATTCACATCACGCCGTGTTAATAATAATAATAATTATGATTGCTATTATAATCATAATTATTATTGCCGAGTGGTGCTACCACTCAGCAATCTACTGAACAACAGCAGATATGAGTACAAATCACAGAATGGCAAACTGACCCACCTGTTCTACACTGACGACCTCAAGACGTTTAGCAAGGATGACAATAAGCAGAAGGGTCTACTCACCATCGTCAAGACCTTCAGCGATGACATCAAGATGGAATTCGGAATCGACAAGTGTGCCAAAGCCACTTTTAAGAAAGGGAGACTTACCAAGACTGCAGACTTAGACCTTGACACTGACACCAAAATCAAAGAGTTTGACCAAGATAGCACATGTAAGTACCTAGGAGTGAATGAAGGAGACGGTATACAACACTCAACCATGAAGGAGAAGATCCAGAAAGAGTACCACAGGAGAGTGCGTATGATACTGAAGAGCGAACTCAATGCGGCTCACAGAATTGAAGCTATAAACACCCTAGCCTAGCGATACCTGTAGTGATGTGCAGCTTCAACATCATCAATTGGAAACTGAACGACACCAAGAGACTAGACACCAAGACAAGAAAGATGCTGACCATGGAGAAGATGCACCACCCAAAAGCAGATGTCGACAGGCTGTACCTACCAAGAACTTCAGGAGGACAAGGCCTAGTCCAACTCGAACTGACCCTAAAGACTACCACTATCGGGCTGGATGCATACCTGACAAAAACAGATGACCCACTCCTCCGAATAGTAAAACATCAGATCTACTCCATCAATAAAGAAGCTGCGCAATTCAAGACAGAGCTTGATGTCCCAGAAACCCCTACAACAGAAAAAGAGGCAACTACCATCTATGCCAAACGAGTGAAGCAGAAGGCAAAACACCATGGCCAGAAGCAACTGCAAAAAACCTGGGAGGACAAAGCAATGCACGGGAAGTACCCAAAAAGAATGAAAGACACAGACGTGGACCAACAAAAGACACACCAGTGGTTGAGGAGCACCGGGCTGAAAGCAGAGACGGGGGGCCTGATAATCGCTGCACAAAACCAAACCCTGGCAACCAGATCCTATCACCATCACATCATCAAAGATGGAAAAGACCCAAAATGCAGAATCTGTGGAATGTACCAAGAAACCATCTACCACATTGTCTCAGGCTGCCCGGAACTGGCAAAGACCGAGTACATGTACAGGCACAACAAGGCAGCAGCATACCTGCACTGGAAGATCTGCAGGAGTTACAAGATCAAGACCACGGAGAAGTGGTACGAACATCAGCCAAAAACGGTCACTGAGAACAATGACGTCACATCCTCTGGGACACGCCCATCCACCCTGACAGAGAGATAAAAGGCAACAAGCCCGACATCGTTATCAAGGACAGGAAGCAAAAAAGGTGCATGCTCATCAACATGGCAACACCTTCCGAAAAAAACACCTCAGTGAAAGTCACAGAGAAGCTGACCAAGTACAGAGACCTGGAGACTGAAATCAACAGGATGTGGGGAATGAAGACAAACAACACCAGTGGTCATCGGAGCTCTGGGACTCATGAAGAAGGGAATGGAAAAGCTCACCAACTGTATCCCAGGCAACATCAACATCAGTGCAGTCCGGAAGATGGCCCTACTCGGAAAAGCCCACATATTACGACGAGTACTGTCAATCAAGTGACATCTGCCCTATAGTGCCTCAGGTCCATAGTTTGGACCCGGATCTACAGGATGTAAAACAGGAAACGTGAAAGAAATAATAATAATAATACAATTTATTTGTGGGTGCCTTTTAGAGCACTCAAGACACCTTACAGAAGATAGTAAAAACATCAAGTCAAAACAAAGCAGGGTAGACAATAAAAACTTAACACAACAGATAAGTATAAAATCATCATCTGCACAAAACTCAATGAAGCGTGTATCAGACGGAATATTGCTACTACTACTACTACTACTACTACTACTACTACTACTACTACTGCTACTACTTTCGGCTGCTCCCATTAGGGGGCGCCACAGCAGATCATCCGTTTCCTTCTCTTCCTGTCCTCTGCATCTTCCTCTGTCACACCAGCCACCTGCATGTCCTCCCTCACCACCTCCATAAACCTCCTCTTTGGCCTTCCTCTTCTCCTCTTCCCTGGCAGCTCCATATTCAGCATCCTTCTCCCAGTATACCCAGCATCTCTCCACCACACATGTCCACACCATCTCAATCTTGTCTCTCTTGCTTTGTCTCCAAACCGTCCAACCTGAGCTGTCCCTCTAATATACTCCTTCCTAATCCTGTCCTTCTTCATCACTCCCAGTGAAAATCTCATCTTCAAATCTGCCACCTCCAGCTCCTCCCCCTGTCTTTCCATCAGTGCCACTGTCTCCAAACCATACAACATAGCTGGTCTCACAACCATCTGGTAAACCTTCCCTTTACCTCTTGCTGGTACCCTTCTGTCACAAATCACTCCTGACACTCTTCTCCACCCTGCCTGCACTCACTTCTTCACCTCTCTTCTGCATTCCCTGTTAATTTGGACAGTTGACTCCAAGTATTTAAACTCATACACCTTCATCACCTCTATTCCTTGCATCCTGACCATTCCACTGTCCTTCCTCTCATTCACACATATGTATTTCCTACTGACTCCTACTGACTTTCATCCCTCTTCTCTCCAGTGCATACCTCCACCTCTCCAGGCTCTCCTCAACCTGCATCCTACTCTCGCTACAGATCACGCTGTCATCCGCAAACATCATAGTCCACAGAGACTCCTGCCTGGTCTCCTCCATCAACCTGTCCATCACCATTGCAAACAAGAAAGGGCTCAGAGCCGATCCTTGATGTAATCCCACCTCCACCTTGAACCCATCTGTCATTCCAACCACACATCTCACCACTGTCACACTTCCCTCATACGTATCCTGCACCACTCCTACATCCTTCTCTGCAACTCCTGACTTCCTCATACAATACCACACCTCCTCTCTCGGCACCCTGTCATATGCTTTCTCTAAATCTACAAAGACACAATGTAACTCCTTCTGGCCTTCTCTATACTTCTCCATCAACATTCTCAAAGCAAACATCACATCTGTGGTGCTCTTTCATGGCATGAAACCATACTGCTGCTGCTGATCATCACCTCTCCTCCTCTTAACCTAGCTTCTATTACTCTTTCCCATATCTTCATGCTGTGGCTGATCAACTTTATACCTCTGTAGTTGCTACAGTTCTGCACATCGCCCTTGTTCTTGAAAATCTCTACCAGTATGGTTCTTCTCCACTCCTCAGGCATCCTTTCACTTTCCAAGATTGTGTTAAACAATCTAGTTAAAAACTCCACTGCCATCTCTCCTAAACATCTCCATGCCTCCACAGGTATGTCATCAGGACCAACTGCCTTTCCACTCTTCATCCTCTTCATAGCTGCCCTCACTTCCTCCTTGCTAATCCACTGCACTTCCTGATTCACTATCCCCACATCATCCAACCTTCTCTCGCTCTCATTTTCTTCATTCATCAGCCCCTCAAAGTACTCCTTCCACCTTCTTAGCACACTCTCCTCACTTGTCAGCACATTTCCATCTCTATCCTTCTTCTGGATCAAACTGAATATGCCAGTTTGAAAAGGTGTGTTTTGAGACAGGATGTGAAGGTTGAAAGAGAGTCAATGTTGTAAATGTCTTGTGGGAGAGAGTTCCAGAGGTGGGGGGCAGAATGACTGAAGGCTCTAGACCCCATGGTAGTCCAGCGGGCCGATGGTGTAGTGAGTTGGAGAGCAGAAGAGGATGTGAGAGTGTGGGAGGGTGTGTGGATATGAAGGAGTTCAGAAAGATATGAAGGAGCTAGGTTATTAAGGCCTTACAGGTGAGGAGCAGGATCTTGAAGTCAGTACGGTATTTAACGGGGAGCCAGTGGAGTTGCTGAAGAACAGGAGGGATGTGATCTATGGAAGGAGTTCTGGTACTGATACGAGCAGCTGAATTCTGGACCAGATGTAGTTTATGAAGACACTTGAGGGGAAGACCAAAGAGGACAGAATTGCAGTAGTCAATAGAGGATGTAACCAGGGTGTGAATGAGTATGGCGGTGCTGTTAAGTGTAAGTGACAGGCGAAGACGATTAATACTGCGTAGGTGGAAGTATGCAGACCGAGTAACATTGTTGATGTGGGCTTCAAAAGATAATGTGCTGTGCAGGATGACACCCAGACTCTTAACCTGAGGCGATGGAAGAGCTACAGAATTGTCAATAGTCAGAGAAAAACTATCAGGTTTCGCCAAAGTAGATTTAGTGCCTCCTAGTACAAAGTAGATTTATGTTGTGAAAGCCTATCAGCGTTGAGATTCTCCCGAGTCAATGGCGTCCTGTTGAGTCAGAAAACGGAGGATAAGCTGATCGTCGTGGGTTCGCGTACTCGTTCCTGCAGCCAAACTTGTGCGAGTAACATGAATAAAAACAAATGATCCCGTGATCAAACTCACGCACGCAAAGCGAGGCGAAAAGTGGCTTGGCGTTTGGTGGGAACACATTAGGGGTGAGTCAGTAGCCTCACCAGTCACCTCTGATGTGCTGTAAACAAAACACTGCCATTCCCACAGTGTACGTTTTGTCTCATGTCCTGCCTCCTGCATGCTCCACCCAGACACTACCTGTCACCTGAACCACCCAGACACCACCCGTCACCTGAACCACTCAGACACCACCCGTCACCTGAACCACCTAGACACAACCCGTCACCTGAACCACTCAGACACCACCCGTCACCTGAACCAGACAGACACCACCCATCACCTGAACCAGACAGAAAAAAACCTGTCACCTGAACCACCCAGACACCACCCGTCACCTGAAATATACAAGACTCCACCAGTCACCTGAACCAGACAGACACCACCCATCACTTGAATCACACAGACACCACCCATCACCTGAACCAGACAGACATCACCCATCACCTGAACCAGACAGTATTCCCAGTGGGTGAGAACTCATCTGACATGGACTATCTCCGGTCGGGTTACACAAGCGTGAAAGAGCAACTTCAGACAATGCCTGGACCTGTTCTCCATCATTGTCTTGAGTTCATATGAGTAAACGGCTTATGTAAACTGTCTTGATGCTCAATAAGCCAGGTAAGAATACCACAGAAGGTGGAATCAGTTCATCTGGACACAACCTTTATTGAGAGAAACGTTTCGTCATCATCTCAGAGACCTCTTCAGTCTCACCTGACTGCAGGTGTCCCCACCCTTATAAACAATACAGTGGCTGCTGGTACCCCCACCCTTATAAACAATACAGTGACTGCAGGTACCCCCAACCTTATAAACAATACAGTGGCTGCTGGTACCCCCACCCTTATAAACAATACAGTGACTGCAGGTGTCCCCACCCTTATAAACAATACAGTGACTGCAGGTACCCCCACCCTTATAAACAATACAGTGGCTGCAGGTGTCCCCACCCTTATAAACAATACAGTGACTGCAGGTGTCCCCACCCTTATAAACAATACAGTGACTGCAGGTGTCCCCACCCTTATAAACAATACAGTGGCTGCAGGTGTCCCCACCCTTATAAACAATACAGTGACTGCAGGTGTCCCCACCCTTATAAACAATACAGTGGCTGCAGGTACCCCCACCCTTATAAACAATACAGTGACTGCAGGTGTCCCCACCCTTATAAACAATACAGTGACTGCAGGTACCCCCAACCTTATAAACAATACAGTGGCTGCAAGTGTCCCCACCCTTATAAACAATACAGTGACTGCAGGTACCCCCACCCTTATAAACAATACAGTGACTGCAGGTGTCCCCACCCTTATAAACAATACAGTGACTGCAGGTGTCCCCACCCTTATAAACAATACAGTGGCTGCTGGTACCCCCACCCTTATAAACAATACAGTGACTGCAGGTACCCCCAACCTTATAAACAATACAGTGGCTGCAGGTACCCCCACCCTTATAAACAATACAGTGACTGCAGGTGTCCTCACCCTTATAAACAATACAGTGGCATAACGACCCAAACCAATGACCAGTTTCATATGCAAATATGGTGTGTTAACTAGAGTTACGATGGCCATGTGTACTGTTTACAGAGGGTCATAAGAGGAGGATTATGTAACATGTTAAGACGTTTTAAGACTTTTGACTCTGGAAACTCAACATGGGCATTCATCAATATTTTTGACTTTTAACAGACTAAATGATTCAGTAGTTAATCTGAAAAAATAATCAGTTGTTTATGAAAATAATTTGCTACTAGCAGTGGTGTAAGACAAAGGATTCACTTGACATGAGCACCCTGTTAACTGAAAGGGAAACAAAAGGAAACAAGCAGATATGACAGGAGAAGCTGCTAGAAGACCTGTACCAACGCCAGGATGTAAGCTTCAATCACTGCAACATGTGACGAGCACAGGAACCATTACTATATATCAAGACACAGCAACTCAATTATTATTATCTTTTTTTAAATTTTTGCCCCCCTTTTTCTCCCCAATTGTACTTGGCCAATTCCCCCAGTCTTCTGAGCCGTCCCGGTCTCTGCTCCACCCCCTCTGCTGATCCAGGGAGGGCTGCAGACTACCACATGCCTCCTCCCGTACATGTGGAGTCACCAGCCGCTTCTTTTCACCTGACACTGAGGAGTTTCACCAGGGGGACGTAGCACGTGGGAGGATCACGCTACTCCCCCCAGTTCCCCCTCCCCCCCGAACAGGCACCCCAACCGACCAGAGGAGGCGCTAGTGCAGCGACCAGGACACATACCCACATCCAGCTTCCCACCTGCAGACACAGCCAGTTGTGTCTGCAGGGATGCCCAACCAAGCTGGAGGTAACACGGGGATTTGAACCAGCGATTCCCATGTTGGTAGGCAACGGAATAGACCGCTACACTACCCGGACACCCAGCAACTCAATTATTCAGTGACAGATAGTTGTCTATGGATGAGCTGGTCACATGATCCATGTAACGGTTCACTCACCCATCTCTGGTGACAGCTCCACTCTCTTACTGGCCACCGCCGCCCCTCGTCCTGCCTTCTGCTCACCGGGGCCCTTGGTGATCTGCTGTAGGAGCGGTCCCGTGTTCCTGGGCTGGAGGGGGGTTCTGCCGCGGCCCGGCTCATTCCCCATGTTGAAATAGAGCAAGAGGAGCAGCGACCAGGTTGCGGAGGTGAAGAGGCAGCCATAGCAGAAATATCGCAGCGTCACACTGGCCATGGTGGCCAAGCAAGCATGCTTTTACATCAGACTGCGAGAAACAGACAGAGAGACAGAGAGAGACACACACAGAGACAGATAGACACACACACACACACACACACACACACAGGGACAAAGAGAGAGAGAGACAGACAGAGAGAGACAGATACAGAGAGAGACACACACACACGGACAAAGAGAGAGAGACAGACAGAGAGACAGACAGCGAGACAGGGACATGGAGAGAGAGAGAGACAGATAGATAGAGAGAGACAGATAGACAGAGAGAGAGAGACACCCACACACACACACACGGACAAAGAGACAGACAGACAGAGAGACAGGGACACGGAGAGAGAGAGATCTTCATACACCATGTAACACACACAAACACACAACCCTGAACCGCTTGTCCCACAATTCCTGATCAATTTTAATATGACTACAACTATTTTAATTACAACCCCACCTTCATGTCTGCTCCATACTGGGTCTAACACTACACCCATTACTATGTACAACCCCACCTTCATGTCTGCTCCATACTGGGTCTAACACCACATCCATTACTATGTACAACCCCACCTTCATGTCTGCTCCATACTGGGTCTAACACTACATCCATTACTATGTACAACCCCACCCTCATGTCTGCTCCATACTGGGTCTAACACTACATCCATTACTATGTACAACCCCACCCTCATGTCTGCTCCATACTGGGTCTAACACTACATCCATTACTATGTACAACCCCACCTTCATGTCTGCTCCATACTGGGTCTAACACTACATCCATTACTATGTACAACCCCACCTTCATGTCTGCTCCATACTGGGTCTAACACCACATCCATTACTATGTACAACCCCACCTTCATGTCTGCTCCATACTGGGTCTAACACTACATCCATTACTATGTACAACCCCACCTTCATGTCTGCTCCATACTGGGTCTAACACTACATCCATTACTATGTACAACCCCACCTTCATGTCTGCTCCATACTGGGTCTAACACTACATCCATTACTATGTACAACCCCACCCTCATGTCTGCTCCATACTGGGTCTAACACTACATCCATTACTATGTACAACCCCACCTTCATGTCTGCTCCATACTGGGTCTAACACTACATCCATTACTATGTACAACCCCACCTTCATGTCTGCTCCATACTGGGTCTAACACTACATCCATTACTATGTACAACCCCACCTTCACGTCTGCTCCATACTGGGTCTAACACTACATCCATTACTATGTACAACCCCACCTTCATGTGTGCTCATGATCTTAATGATACTCAGTATCCACCTGACCAGCCGCTCATGAGCAGAGGGTAGCACATCATCACTGGCAAATATGACCACTTCCTGCCACCTGAATACCACGTCCTCCCTCTTAAGGGTAACTTATTTTCTCCCTGAAGCCTTTGTTGCTGGATTTGAACACCGTTGCACAACTAGACTTCATGACACACCTGTTGACAGAGAGCCGATCCAAGAACGCATCAGAACCCACATTTTCTATCCGGGAAGAAATGGTCCCGGGCTCAAATAAAGATGATGTACATCCACAACTTCATTCTCATACATGCTGCCTTGCTCTAAACAATACAGTATATGTGTAGCGCTCTATTCTGTTGCCTATCAACACAGGGATCGCCAGTTTAAATCCCTGTGTTACCTCCGGCTTGGTCGGGCATCCCTGCAAACACAACTGGCCGTGTCTGGTGGGAATCCGGATGTGGGTATGTGTCCTGGTCGCTGCACTAGCGCCTCCTCTGGTCGGTCGGGGCGCGTGTTCGTGGGGGAGGGGGAACTGGGGGAATAGCATGATCCTCCCACGCGCTACGTCCCCCTGGTGAAACTCCTCACTGTCAGGTGAAAAAAAGCGGCTGGCGACTCCACATGTATGGGAGGAGGCATGTGGTAGTCTGCAGCCCTCCCCAGATCGGCAGAGGGGGTGGAGCAGAGACCAGGACGGCTCGGAAGGGTGGGGTAATGGACCTATCACTCAGTCCCGCCCCTCGAATGCAGACGAGCCAATGGCAGTGTGGTACCAAATGCACGCAGGAGCTCAGTCGGACATCTAGAGCTAACGACTCCGTTAAGCAGCATCAGAGCTGCATCAGAGGTCGTGGTTTTTGTGATGTTTTATGGATATAAGTTGAACAAAAATGGTCAAACGATGTGCATGGGGTACATGCAACACTGATACAAGGTATCCTGAGAGGACAGGCAATGGGGTATATTTTATCCCATTTCCCAAACCAAACCAAAACACAGCCAAATGTCTCCGGTGGATTAAGCTGTGTGGCAAACCGCACAGTCAACTAAACGTAACACTAGCTGCGCTAGGCTAGTGCTAGCTAGGTTAGCATGTAAGGACACTGTCACGCAGGTACAGGGTAATGCTAGCTAGTTAATAAAATAAACGAATGCACGTACATCTCAGTGCCTCTCCAGGATTGTTAGTTAATTGAAGGTAAATTAATTTATCTTACCCCGCGGTGTACGAACAATGCTGGTCGTGGATGATGTTATCTGCAACCGTGATGGCCGTGAGATGAGGCTTTTCCCTCTTGCATTGTGATCTGTGAACTCTCACCTCCAATTTAAGCTTGTCACCCACCATATCTAGTTTTAAATGTTGTACATATCCCTCCACAGCATAGTGAAGTCCTTTTTGATGGCTTCTAGATGAAATCAGGTCCTTCTGTCTCCAGAAGTTATGTTTAGCCTCTTGGGATATGGTAGTTTTGACACCGATAGCTGCCATTGTAACTCTCTAGTCAGCCCGGGTAGCTTGTCCGAGTTAGCGACAGTAACTAAGGGGGCGGGGCTTAGCGATAGGTCCATTGGACAGGTGAACATTTTTAAAAGAAAAAAATACAGCATATGTGAGTTGCAGTATTTACAACTGACACATGTTCTCCTCCAGTTTGATCTGATACCAACTTATCAAAGTTCTGTTTTGCAGAAACACATGTGCACATTTAAATGTGCACATGTGTGGACGTGGGGGAAACCATCAGTACACAAAACCCGTTCAGGGCAAAGAGAGGAATTGTCTCTACAAACTTATCCAAGGTTTTCTCTGCAGGCATATCCTGTGTGAACCAGAGTCTCTGGGGTCTCTCCAACAAACTGGATTTCCACCCATCTCGTCACATCATCAGCACCTCATCCGGCCTCATAAAGAGGCTGGATGACGTGCGAGATCAACCTGCAGCCTCTCTGTTGCAGCCTGACACAGCACAGAGCAAAGGTTTACTGTCATTAAATATTACACTTTACTACATGATCCACAGCCGAAGAGGTCAAGAGTCAGATTCACCGGTGGAGCCACCTCTCCAGTGAACCTTCATTTCAGTCCTCACTGACACACTCAGCATATAAAAACCACTGGAGGGACTCACAGAGACCAGGTCAGCTGACATGAATGTTCATAGTTCAACAGGAACACGAGGCGCTTGTAAAGCATCAAATAACACTGTCAGCCCATCAGTAATTCATCAATTCAGTTACCAGCCCTGCTGACACACCACACCGAGTTAACCCAACACCAACGTGACCGCTTCTGACCACATATTACAACCCAACACCAACGTGACCGCTTCTGACCACATATTACAACCCAACACCAACGTGACCGTATATGACACTGGTGAAACACATATGACACTGGTGAAACAGGGAAGTTTGGGTCACCATGTGAATGATTTATCAGTGCTCAGGTGACATGAAGGCCTTATGGATGCCGTCACACCGTGGGCCTTACCACGTTATCCACCGCTGCTGCTGACATCCAACCCTTTTGCAACGGTCTTCCATTTTTGAATGCAACCCAGATTTGATTTGATTGTGAACACACCTTGACCCTATGACAACTGTGACGGCGCTCAGCCATTTTCACCAGCAACGTATTCAAACCCTCATTCATAACAATGCATGCCCATGATTTCAGTGTGAATAAGAGGAATCATCCCAGTAAACACTATTTTCACCCTGGTGTCCCAAAACTAACTTCTGTCATAACGTCGCCACCGCCGGTACTCCACGATAGCCGGCTTCTATCATCCCACTGGTCGACAGTCTGCCTAAGGCCATAACGGTGACTGGTAAATGAAAACCAAACCTCCACTGTATTCCTTCAGATCCAGCATTAAAGATAAACACATGCCAACGCAGAACGACAGAGAGTCCACACGTGTGTTGAGACACCACAGACCTGTTGTATACCACTTCTGGACCTGACCACCTGTTTCTCACCCAGCACCGAAATGGTGGGACAAGATCCTGTCTTCCATCAGGGCACCTGGCTCGCTTATTCAATTCAAAAAAGCCTTAATAATATTCCTTTTCAACAAATAATTTATAAATAATATCCCTTTTCAACAAATAATTTATAAATATATCCCTTTTCAACAAATAATTTATAAATAATATCCCTTTTCAACAAATAATTTATAAATAATATCCCTTTTCAACAAATAATTTATAAATAATATCCCTTTTCAACAAATAATTTATAAATAATATCCCTTTTCAAAAAATAAATTATAAATAATATTCCTTTTCAACAAATAAATTATGAATAATATTAAAATTTTCAACAATAATTTATAAATAATATTCCTTTTTCAACAAATTATTTATAAATATCCCTTTTCAACAATAATTTATAAATAATATTCCTTTTCAAAGCCGGTTCTGATGTGTACATGGCATGTCTGATAGATTTGTAATGTGTGTCAGTCACATCAGTACTGGTCATGAACCTGCTTCACACTCACAGTAATGAGGCTCTACCTGCTGTCACTGTGACATGACGTAATGCTGCGACACTGGAACGTGTCTCCAGTGAGAAAAGTAAATGTATGTGATCCGGACCACATATGAAAGTGATTTCCAAAAAAGAAAAGAAGAAAGAGTTGGTAAAAAAAAGAAGTTTCCATGTGGTTTTATTTTGTGTGTTCACACCCTTCTAAAAAATGTGTTCTGCGCTGCATCTGAGGAAAAATGAAAAGTGAGCTGGCCGGGAGTTAGAGTGAAGTCTGCACACAGCCAGACTAACAGTCATGGTGTCGGTGGAAACCTGGAGACTTGTGAACACCGTCGTTCTCACGTTGAACGACTGGACGGGACGGAGTCTTAACACAAGTCTGGTAGTAGACACCAGCTCCTCTGCCATGTTCTGATTCAGACCCGGTGCCACATCTGTCCCTTTTGTGGACCGAGCCTGGCTCTGGTTAATGTGTCTGAATAAAGCATGAAGACAACATGGAGGGACCTGCTGTATCTGATTCTGATCTTGTTCTCACAGTGGGCTAAACACTTGGAACACTTTAACATGGTGCTGTGTGAAGGCTGAAAGACCAGCAGCGACACGCTGCTGGTGACATGGAGACCAGCAGCGACGGAGACCAGCAGCGACAGCGACACACTGCTGGTGACATGGAGACCAGCAGCGACGGAGACCAGCAGCGACAGCGACACACTGCTGGTGACATGGAGACCAGCAGCGACGGAGACCAGCAGCGACAGCGACACACTGCTGGTGACATGGAGACCAGCAGCGACAGCGACACACTGCTGGTGACATGGAGACCAGCAGCGACGGAGACCAGCAGCGACAGCGACACACTGCTGGTGACATGGAGACCAGCAGCGACGGAGACCAGCAGCGACAGCGACACACTGCTGGTGACATGGAGACCAGCAGCGACAGCGACACACTGCTGGTGACATGGAGACCAGCAGCGACGGAGACCAGCAGCGACAGCGACACACTGCTGGTGACATGGAGACCAGCAGCGACAGCGACACACTGCTGGTGACATGGAGACCAGCAGCGACGGAGACCAGCAGCGACAGCGACACACTGCTGGTGACATGGAGACCAGCAGCGACAGCGACACACTGCTGGTGACATGGAGACCAGCAGCGACAGCGACATACTGCTGGTGACATGGTGACATGGAGACCAGCAGCGACATACTGCTGGTGACATGGAGACATGGAGACCAGCAGCGACATACAGCTGGTGACATGGAGACATGGAGACCAGCAGCGACATACAGCTGGTGACATGGAGACATGGTGACATGGACACCAGCAGCGACAGCAACATACTACTGGTGACATGGTGACATGGAGACCAGCAGCGACATACAGCTGGTGACATGGAGACATGGTGACATGGAGACCAGCAGCGACATACAGCTGGTGACATGGAGACATGGTGACATGGAGACCAGCAGCGACAGCAACATACTACTGGTGACATGGTGACATGGAGACCAGCAGCGACAGCGACATACTGCTGGTGACATGGAGACATGGAGACCAGCAGCGACATACTGCTGGTGACATGGAGACATGGAGACCAGCAGCGACATACAGCTGGTGACATGGAGACATGGAGACCAGCAGCGACATACAGCTGGTGACATGGAGACATGGTGACATGGACACCAGCAGCGACAGCAACATACTACTGGTGACATGGTGACATGGAGACCAGCAGCGACATACAGCTGGTGACATGGAGACATGGTGACATGGAGACCAGCAGCGACATACAGCTGGTGACATGGAGACATGGTGACATGGAGACCAGCAGCGACAGCAACATACTACTGGAGACATGGTGACATGGAGACCAGCAGCGACATACTACTGGTGACATGGAGACATGGAGACCAGCAGCGACAGCAACATACTACTGGTGACATGGTGACATGGAGACCAGCAGCGACATACTACTGGTGACATGGAGACATGGTGACATGGAGACCAGCAGCGACATACAGCTGGTGACATGGAGACATGTTGACATGGACACCAGCAGCGACAGCAACATACTACTGGTGACATGGTGACATGGAGACCAGCAGCGACATACTGCTGGTGACATGGAGACATGGTGACATGGAGACCAGCAGCGACATACTGCTGGTGACATGGAGACATGGTGACATGGAGACCAGCAGCGACATACAGCTGGTGACATGGAGACATGTTGACATGGACACCAGCAGCGACAGCAACATACTACTGGTGACATGGTGACATGGAGACCAGCAGCGACATACAGCTGGTGACATGGAGACATGTTGACATGGACACCAGCAGCGACAGCAACATACTACTGGTGACATGGTGACATGGAGACCAGCAGCGACAGCAACATACTACTGGTGACATGGAGACATGGAGACCAGCAGCGACATACAGCTGGTGACATGGAGACATGTTGACATGGACACCAGCAGCGACAGCAACATACTACTGGTGACATGGTGACATGGAGACCAGCAGCGACATACTGCTGGTGACATGGAGACATGGTGACATGGAGACCAGCAGCGACATACTGCTGGTGACATGGAGACATGGTGACATGGAGACCAGCAGTGGCGACATACTGCTGGTGACATGTCACCATGGAGACCAGCAGTGGCGACATACTGCTGGTGAAATGTCACCATGGAGACCAGCAGTAGCGGCGACATACTGCTGGTGAAATGTCACCATGGAGACCAGCAGTAGCGGCGACATACTGCTGGTGAAATGTCACCATGGAGACCAGCAGTAGCGGCGACATACTGCTGGTGACATGTCACCATGGAGACCAGCAGTAGCGGCGACATACTGCTGGTGAAATGTCACCATGGAGACCAGCAGTAGCGGCGACATACTGCTGGTGACATGTCACCATGGAGACCAGCAGTAGCGGCGACATACTGTCATTTTGAAAGGACACAAACCATTCCCCGTTGCGTTAAGAGGGCGGTTTGTTTTCGCGTCTCGTCTTCCGTTAGAAGCCGTGAACACTCTGCTGTGTCGTCCAGGAGGAGAACCCGGCTTTAACTAAGCCGTGCTAATTACCTAAGCCGTGCTAATTACCTAAGCCACGTTCATTAAAGACAGGCTACTACAGCTCTGTCACGTCCACAGCTAACTGTTAGCCACTGGGCTGTCTCAGTGTCAGTGTCCGTCCCGGACCGGACCGGACCGGACCGGACCGGGTGGTTCCGCAGCAAGATCCAGCTGGTGGCCTTAGCATGTAGCTCGGTCCAACAGCCGAAGCAGACTCAGCCCAAAACAAAGACCGACGCCAGCACGTCGCATCCCTGCTAAACGCACACACGTAAACAAACCAACAAACAAACAAACAAACAAAGAAAGGAAGGACCCGTTTCCTTCGCGACCAAGAGAAACGAGTTGATGCTCACCCGGACCTCCTCCGAGCCCCCGCAGCTCATCAGGACTGGAACGCTGAAGAGTCCGGACTACATTGACGCTCCCATGGTGGTTAACCGCTAAACTTTCCAGCCCGGGTCACCGGAGCTGCCGCCCTCTCTTCTTCGGTCGATTTGCAGCTTCTTCTTCCTCCCCTCCTCGTAGCCTTATGGCGGGTGTCATACGGCTTAGCGGCGCATTACCGCCACCTACAGCTCCGGAGGACGGATCAACGTACTGCGGGAGGGAGCCGCTTGCCTTGAACTGGCCATGAAACTGAGAGCCCCCCCCCCCGGGTCATAGTTTATCAGTTCGTCTCAGTTAAGACCAGGACCAGTCCTATTCTCCGTCCATTCACCTTTAGTGTCTCTTCGCTGTATGAAGTCATATATTTCCATCTTGAGTCGGGACAACATACATACTGAGTTGACTTGCTCCATCTGTTATCAGCTCTTATCTGTGAACCCAGCTCAGTTTCTACTTTCCTCAGCTATGGCAGCAACACAGCTCACACCCTTTTTAAGAAACGTACTGACTACAAACGAACACATACACATTTGTTGAACTATTAAACAGCGAGTAGCTACACTCCTTCCTGTCTATCATGCTGACCAAACTGAAAGACAGCACCTCTTCCCTCTGCTGACTGGATCTCTACTCCCCCCAGTATGGAGAATCACTCCCAGTATGGAGAATCCAGGAGGAATTGGGAGGTCCAGCAATGATTCATTGGAGAAGTTTGAGTTGTCTTGAAAACGACATTCAAGTATGACAAACAACATCTGAAATGCTACAGAGGATAGTAAACCATAACCGCAACAAGGAGAAAGAATGTTTTTGAAAACCAGTAAAATATTTCCATACCGTCCTATGAATCAGGTTCATGCCGTTATGTCTCCCCCTGCTGTATGAATCAGGTTCATGCCGTCATGTCTCCCCCTGCTGTATGAATGAGGCTCATGTCGTTATGGCTCCCCCTGCTGTATGAATGAGGCTCATGTCGTTATGGCTCCCCCTGCTGTATGAATGAGGCTCATGTCGTTATGTCTCCCCCTGCTGTATGAATGAGGCTCATGTCGTTATGGCTCCCCCTGCTGTATGAATGAGGCTCATGTCATTATGGCTCCCCCTGCTGTATGAATGAGGCTCATGTCGTTATGTCTCCCCCTGCTGTATGAATGAGGCTCATGTCGTTATGGCTCCCCCTGCTGTATGAATGAGGTTCATGCCATTATGTCTCCCCCTGCTGTATGAATGAGGCTCATGTCGTTATGTCTCCCCCTGCTGTATGAATGAGGCTCATGTCGTCATGTCTCCCCCTGCTGTATGAATCAGGTTCATGTCGTTATGGCTCCCCCTGCTGTATGAATGAGGCTCATGTCGTCATGTCTCCCCCTGCTGTATGAATCAGGTTCATGTCGTTATGGCTCCCCCTGCTGTATGAATGAGGCTCATGTCGTTATGGCTCCCCCTGCTGTATGAATGAGGTTCATGCCGTTATGTCTCCCCCTGCTGTATGAATGAGGCTCATGTCGTTATGTCTCCCCCTGCTGTATGAATGAGGCTCATGTCGTTATGGCTCCCCCTGCTGTATGAATGAGGCTCATGTCGTCATGTCTCCCCCTGCTGTTCGGGATTGTGCCTGCAGCCAAATTAAATTGGATGGTTTGCAGAACTGATTGTAGGTGGCATGCGGTGCGTCTACATTTCCTGTCAAAGTGGTCTTTGACTTAACATTTGAAACGATAAGGGATTAATAACCGGAAGTGGAAGAGTTTACGTTTTGATTTTTCCTGAAGGCACAGATTGATCCCTGCTATGTATTTTAAAACAGTTTGGTTATCGGGTCTGTATTGGAAGAACCTGACTGACCACTGAGAAAAATGGCATTTTTGTCAAAAACATTGCAGATGCATTATTTTGTCCCTCAGTTCACAAAATGATTATTGGGTATTGATTACTTACAAGCGGCACTGTCGTCACTGTCACTGAATTATTACTGACTTGCTTTGTCTTCTGCTGATATGTCTGTCTGGAGGGAAGTTGACCGGTGTTTGCAAAAGTGTTGTGGATAAATTTGTCCTCTTGAATAAAATTATGTTAGCAACTGAATATTTGTCAGTCATCTACTATGTCAACATCTGACACGAGAGCCGTCGGCTTTATCACCGTTATCACGCGCCTTACTTTCGTGAGACATGACATGTTTTAGGATATTGCTCATAGTCTTAAAGCTTTTTTTCAGGAACTCATTCACTGACACAACGACAGGACCGCAAGACGCAGAGTGAAACCTGCAGGCTTTAAATCTAAACACCAGTCAAAGGAAACACAGTGATGGTGATAAGATACGGTATGCTGCATGATCACAGCACAAATGGGAGGATCCATACAGGCAGGCTGACCTTCGACATCTGCTCCGCTGGACCCGCTGCTGTTTAGCCACCAGATGGACGGCATATTCACATCCGTGACATCCGGGCACTTTACAATTCATCTTAGTCCAAGAAAATGCATAGCTAGTTAATCCCCGCCACATATTCTGCACCATCCGGAGCAACTCCAGTGGATGGGATGAGACAGGGAGTCAATAACTCATTACAGAGAACTGAAAGTCACGAATCAGCGCAGAATACCAAGTTCTTCAACAGACAGAAGACACTCCATCATCTCATTAGCAGATTAATCAGTCTGACTCAGAGGCTCAGAGGGAATAAATGACTACGAAGGAGGAGACACACTCGTCCTCAGAACAAACAGAAATCATTTCTCCATCTCGCCGTCTTCATTCAGACGCTGCTGGTTTGTAGTTTGTGGTCAGCTGGAAGTTCATTTGGTTTGGTGGGGAAGAACAAAAATGAAAATCAGTGTTTTAACAGATTACCTCAGAAATTAATGAATTGTTCAAATTATTTCCTTACCATCATGCAGCACCAGCCACAGCTGACAACACTCACCATAGGCCTCAGCATACTGGTACAGCTGTACTGGTACACACTTCACCATACTGGTGACCTTCAGGACTTCTGTCGTACAAAAGGTCAGCAGCTTCTGAATGAGACAGCAGCTCTGCCATAAGTCCAAGAATGAACTGTCTCGCCATCTGTCTCTCTGTCTGTCTGCCTGCGTGTCCGTCTATCTGTCTGTGTCTGTCTGTCTGTCAAGTCAAGTCAAGTCAAGTCAAGTCAAGTCAATTTTATTTGTATAGCTCAATACCAAATTACAAATTTGCCTCAGGGGGCTTTACAGCAACACAACATCCTGTCCTTAGACCCTCTCATCGGATAAGGAACAACTCCCTAAAAATGAAAATTAAAAACCCTTTAACAGGGAGAAAAAATAGGAAGAAAGCTCAGGGAGAGCACCAGAGGAGCGTCTCTCTCCCAAGACGGACAACATGCAATGGATGTTGTGTTTACACAATTTACACAATACAACATTGAAAGAGGATAACACAATTATAATGGAATTATAAGATATATGAAGAATGTGATGTGCAGGATGCCAAGCAGTGTCCAGGCGCCACCGGAACAGCCCAGGACTTGAGCCACGCGACCACCATCATCATGTAAAAAAAAAAGAGTGTTTATAAGATATATAAAAAGAAAATGTGATGAGGAGGATGCCAGGCAGCGTCCAAGAGGCGACCACCATCACCACGGAGACCTGGGAGGAGAACCGACTGCACGTGCACACAAGGGAGACTCACATGACACCATTCACACACAGAAAAAGAGAAAGGAGAAGACATCACTCAGAGAGAGAGAGAAAAGACATGTGAGAGAAGAGAACAGTCTGCAATAGTCATTAGTCATAATCAATTAAGTCATCAACTAGTCATAATCTATACTCTGTAATCTGTACTCTATAATATGTATTGTATAACCTGTACTGTATAATCTATACTCTATAATCTGTACTGTATAATCTATACTCTATAATCTGCACTCTATAATATATACTCTATAATCTATATTCTATAATCTATATCTGTACTCTATAATCTATACTCTATATCTGTACTGTATAGTCTATACTCTATAATCTGTACTCTATAATCTATACTCTATATCTGTACTTTATAATCTATACTCTATACTCTGTACTCTATAGTCTATACTCTATAATCTATATCTGTACTCTATAATCTATACTCTATAATCTATATCTGTATTCTATAATCTATACTCTATAATCTATATCTGTATTCTATAATCTATACTCTATAATCTATATCTGTATTCTATAATCTATACTCTATAATCTATACTCTATATCTGTACTCTATAATCTATACTCTATACTTTATATCTGTACTCTATAATCTGTACTCTATAATCTGTACTCTATACTTTATATCTGTACTCTATAATCTATACTCTATAATCTGGTGGGCAGAACAGTGGTTGGTAAATTCATTGAGACAGAAAACCAACCCACCATCCAGTACAGGTTGTGAAGCACTCAACTTAAAGGCAACTAATTGTAAGCTAAGACAAAAAGATGAGTTTTAAGTTTGGATTTAAAGACTCAACAGTCTCTGATTGTCTGATGGCAGCAGGCAGGTTATTCCACAGCAATGGAGCCCGATAGGAAAAGGCCCTGCTGCCACCAGCTGACTTCTTTTTAACTTTGGGTACACACAGGAGCCCTGTATTTTGAGAACGAAGTGCTCGAGATGGCATGTAAGGTTTAAGGAGATCAGACAGATCAGACAGGTAGGATGGAGCCAGCCCATTTAGGGTTTTATAAGTCAGCAGAAGCACCTTGTACTCTGATCTAACATGGATAGGAAGCCAATGAAGGGAGGCAAGAATTGGTGTAATATGGTCAAATTTCCTAGATTTAGTTAGGATTCTAGCAGCAGCAGCATTCTGAACCATCTGAAGACTTGTAGTACTAGAATGTGGCAGACCTGAGAACAGAACATTACAGTAATCAAGTCTGGATGAAACAAATGCATGTATTAGAGTCTCTGCGTCAGCCATGGAGAGAAAAGACCGAATCTTAGCTTTGTTACATAAGTGAAAAAAGGCAGTCTTGGTGATTTCTTTAATGTGCTTATCAAAGGAAAGGCTGGGATCAAACGTAACACCAAGATTTTTGGCTGCCACACTTTGTGAAACCACAGAGTTGTCGATCGTTATCGTTACTTGACCAAACTGGTGTCTGTGTCTAGCAGGGCCAATGACCAGCATCTCGGTTTTATCTGAATTTAAAAGCAGAAAGTTAAGTCACATCCAGTTTTTCACAGCCTGTCTGCCTGCCTGTCTGTGTGTGTGTGTGTCTACCTGTCTGTGTGTGTGTGTGTCTACCTGTCCGTGTGTGTGTGTCTACCCGTCTGTGTGTGTGTCTACCTGTCTGTGTGTGTGTCTACCTGTCCGTGTGTGTGTGTGTCTACCTGTGTGTGTTTACCTGTCTGTGTGTGTGTCTGTGTGTGTGTCTACCTGTGTGTCCGTGTGTGTGTCTCTACCTGTCCGTGTGTGTGTGTCTACCTGTCTGTGTGTGTGTGTCTACCTGTCTGTGTGTGTGTGTGTGTGTGTGTCTACCTGTCCGTGTGTGTGTGTCTACCTGTGTGTGTGTGTGTCTACCTGTCTGTGTGTGTGTGTGTGTGTGTGTGTGTGTCTACCTGTCTGTGTGAAACAGTGTAGCAGACATGGGAGAGATGACTGCAGACTGTTAAAGGTTGACTTCGGCTCATCGTGACTCAAGTCAACAAAGTTCAATTTCTTCAAGGATCAACCGTGTCTGGGGCGTCCGGGTGGCGTGGCGGTCTATTCCATTGCCTAACAACACGGGGATCGCTGGTTTGAATCCCTGTGTTACCTTCGGCTTGGTCAGGCGTCCCTACAGACACAGTTGGCCGTGTCTGCGGGTGGGAAGCTGGATGTGGGTATGTGTCCTGGTTGCTGCACTAGCGCCTCCTCTGGTCGGTCGGGCCGCCTGTTCAGGGGGGGGAATAGCGTGATCCTCCCACGTGCTACGTCCCTCTGGTGAAACTCCTCCCTGTCAGGTGAAAAGGAGCAGCTGGTGACTCCACATGTATGGGAGGAGGCATGTGGTAGTCTGCAGCCCTCCCCAGATCAGCAGAGGGGGGGGGGGGGGAGAGCAGAGACCGGGACGGCTCGGAAGAGTAACTGGCCGCATACAACTGGGGGGAAAATCCCCCCCCCCCAAAAGAAAGGTCCTTACACAGAAGTATCCAAACACACACACACACACACACACACACACACACACACACACCGCCTGCGGCAGGAAGCAGAGACGACAGACAGGAAGTTGTGTCTTGATATATTTGTATTTGTAAGTAATTCAGAATCAAACAACATAAATAAAGTATTTCCAACCCAACAGGTCCTGTCAGAGAACCAGAGCCACTCCGGAACCAGGGTTAGGACCGACTTGAAACACAAAGCAGGCTTGTTGCATGTTATCGCATGTGTAAAGGTGGAGGTGTGGGTGGAGGAGGGCATGGCTGATTGTCCTCATGACAACACCGAACAAAACACAAGACGTATCACACGGCAGCTCTGTCAACACCTGAATTCAGACGTCTTCACTCACTGAAATCAACACAACCAGAATGTGATGAAGAACTAGACTCTTCATCAGTCATTTGATTTCCTGTGACTCGTCCATCCATCCATCCATCCACGCATCCATCCATTATCCGAACCGCTCGCCCTGGTCTCAAGGGGCCTATCCCAGCAGCCATTGGGCGGCGGGCGGGGAGACACCCTGGACAGGCCAGCAGGCCACCACTTGGACTTGTGTTCACCTTAATGTGAGCTCTTCCAGAAACATGTCCTGATGCATGCTGGGTAACCACACAAAGCTTAACAACTGGACACAACGTTTATCAGGAGGAACGCTCCGCGACAGGGAGGAGCGCTGGTCTGCACGGGCAGGCAGATGTACCCCCCCCCTCCCCCTGACCGGGGGAGGGGAGGGGGGTACATCTGCCCCCATCTCACAACGCTGTGCTTGCAACTATTCCCCACCCCTCTGTGAGCAGCACACGGGGCCTGTAACTCTAGTTAATGGCCACACATTGGTTTGGCTCGTTATGTCACTGGGTTGTTTATAAACCGTTTATAAACGGTTATAAACGGTTTATAAAGCCTCTGACACACCGTGTGATTTTTTTTAACATGTTTATTGGCGTTTACAACTTTACCATATTACACAAGTCACATAAGAGCAGGCCTATAAGTTAAGTGCGGGCCACCCTGTGTGACATGGCTGTAATAAACCTGGGTACGACAGCATGTGTGATGTGTGTAGACTGTACCATGGTAACGCCACTGAATCACAACCTACGACACAAGTCCATAAAAACCTCATCAGCGTCCCCAGATAGCAAGACTGCTGTGGCCCGGACCCGTCCCACACCCGACACCTCATCCGGCCCACATACCACGTGGAATGATGGCACTTGGGCGGCCCGCTCCTGTTTGCCAGATCTGGGCCAGAACCAAGCCATAGCAATGCCGCATGTGCCACATATTTGTCAAAGGTGGCCATATTTGTTTTGTGATATTTGGGCCATATTCACCATTTACCACACGGGGCGCTGCAGGGTCACATCCAGACCACATGTTGCCCAGAGCACCGCAGCTTTGCCAAAAAAGGCCCACATGTGATTTGGCATGTTTGGCCCATATTTGCTATGACACAGGTGGGCCACTTCAGGCTCACATCCATTTTGTCAGGGCCAGAAGAAGGCCAGCAGTGCCGCATCACTGCCTGAAGTGGCCCACATCCGGATGCTGTCTGGGGTGCGTGCTGCATCAGCGTGTCATCAGTCTACGCCGCTGGAAGATCAACATGATGCCAAGCAGGAATCGAGTCCTTCAACAGTCGCCGCAGCTCGTTTTGTTGAATCCAGGGCATTGGGTCACAGATGCTGACAGTGTGTTGTTTGTGTTTAGCACCAGCAGAGATTGTGCGTGGCGTTGATCAGTGCGTCATGTCGTACTGCATCTCTATTGGTTGGTTGGTAGACGTAGGTCGTAGCAGCAGCCACATTGTGAGATGGTCGTCCTACATTTCTGCCAGACTTTCGACCCAGGTTATCTTCGACCGTAATAATGGACGTCTCTGAACCTGTCTCACAGTGAACCTGTCTCACAGTGAAACTGTCTCACAGTGAACCTGTCTCACAGTGCACCTGTCTCACAGTGAAACTGTCTCACAGTGAACCTGTCTCACAGTGCAACGTAGGACCACCGTTTTGGAGCCACGACCAACGATATCGCCACATTTAGCCAGCTTTCATCTGAGACGGCCCACATCACAGTCTGCATGAGGCTGAAGGGTGGGGATACCTGCAGTCAGTCTGCAGGGGGCTGAAGGGTGGGGATACCTGCAGTCAGTCTGCAGGGGGCTGAAGGGTGGGGATACCTGCAGTCAGTCTGCAGGGGGCTGAAGGGTGGGGATACCTGCAGTCAGTCTGCAGGAGGCTGAAGGGTGGGGATACCTGCAGTCAGTCTGCAGGAGGCTGAAGGGTGGGGATACCTGCAGTCAGTCTGCAGGAGGCTGAAGGGTGGGGATACCTGCAGTCAGTCTGCAGGAGGCTGAAGGGTGGGGATACCTGCAGTCAGCTGAGACTGAAGATGAATGATGGAATGTTTCCGTCAATAAACCTTGTGTCCAGATGAACTGACTCACCTTTGTGTGGTTTTCATAGAATCAGTTGTGTGATGGCGTCTGAAACGACTGACAAACAAAACGGAGCGTCAGGACACAGACACATATCTGAAACAACATTCATGTTCAGTTAAATGAAGGCGATAAGGTCCTACAGTTTTGGACGGGTTTAAAAACAGACATGGAGACATTTTCTGAAAAAGCTCAACCACGACATTGGACGTGGAGTCACACACAGCGTAACTTCTGCTGCATAATTAAATACGACAAGTCTTGTAAAGTCAGACAACTGACGAGACACATTAATGACACACATGCATTACATGAACCACCAGCTGCATCACATGACTGACTGCATGTCAACCGGCAGTGTGGAAGACAGACAGCATAAAAAACAGTTTAACCTCTCTTTAAACTTCAGTGTTCAGCAAACTCCAACCCTCTTCAGGTAAAACCTTCCTCTTCAGTTGAAACCTTCCTCTTCAGGTAAAACCTTCTTCTTCAGTTGAAACCTTCCTCTTCAGGTAAAACCTTCTTCTTCAGTTGAAACCTTCTTCTTCAGTTGAAACCTTCTTCTTCAGTTGAAACCTTCCTCTTCAGGTAAAACCTTCTTCTTCAGTTGAAACCTTCCTCTTCAGGTAAAACCTTCCTCTTCAGTTGAAACCTTCCTCTTCAGGTAAAACCTTCCTCTTCAGTTGAAACCTTCCTCTTCAGGTAAAACCTTCCTCTTCAGTTGAAACCTTCCTCTTCAGGTAAAACCTTCCTCTTCAGGTAAAACCTTCCTCTTCAGTTGAAACCTTCCTCCTCAGGTAAAACCTTCTTCTTCAGTTGAAACCTTCCTCTTCAGGTAAAACCAGAGACTTTTAAATTTGTTCAACAGTCAATGCGTTCATGACAGTGATGAATGAATAATCAGTTGTGTTTGAGTTCATGCTATAAGTTCATCCTGTGGACAGTGTTTGTATGCTAACTGTTGCATCAGGCGTTGTGAGCAGAACATACGGGAGGAGACAGCAGCTAGCATCGTTATGCAGTCAACCAGACATCCGACCCAAACCCGTCAACTGGTTCTCTGACTGACAGCAGAACAGGAAATACGAAGGAACATGAACTAAAGGAAAACATCTCCAAAAAGTTTGGAAAGTGCTGTGAAGAATCTTCTCTGGTTCTGGTCTGATTCTGGTCTGGTTTGGTTCTGGTGTAGTTCTGGTCTGGTTCGGTTCTGGTCTGGTGTGGTTCGGTTCTGGTCTGGTGTGGTTCTGGTTCTGGTATGATTGTCTCTGTGTTTGTGTCACAACGACAACATCACCACCGATATGAACAACAACAACGACATCAACAACATCAGATCATAAATAGCGCCTCCTTTATGTACAGTATTCACACGCTGTCTCATGCACACGTCTGAAGCCACCAGCGCCGGCCCGTCCACACAATCCACTCACAACTGAAAAATCTGACAAAGGAAAACCATCTACTTCTGAAAGAGCTTATGTGCAGGTGAAGCACTGGCGCGCTGTGATCTGGACGGGAGTGCAGGAGGGTTTGTTAAAGGAGTCGCTCAGGAGGACGAGGAGAACATTCTGGAAGTCCTGGGAACGTTGTAGGATTCTGAGCAGAAAGCAAATCTCAGGTCTGCCTTTAAAGAGGGGTTCACTGCAAAACCTCAAAGCCCCCTTTAAAAGAGTCCAGCTGGACGTTTCTGCCTCGGGAAAATCCACCTCTTGACATCACTTCCTGTCAGAGATGTGGCTCAGCCGTTTCAGGAACTGGGATGAGACTCAACAGTTTTCCTGTCGGCCTGGAAGCTGTCGAGGGAATTCTTCACACCGTGATGACAACGTCGCAACAGCCGGATCTCCATGACAACAGGCCTGCTGTCTCTCTGGAGAGTCGTCTGGTTGTGGGGTGTTATCGCTGGTCGGCGGGCCGTGTAGCCGAGCCGTCACACCGAGGACGTCTCCAGAAAACGACACGCAACGCAGTGAGCCGGCGACTATAGTATTCATAACAGCAAGGAGGTCAAAGGTCAGTACTGTCCCACCGGACAACCTGGGAGAGGGGGTGTGTGTGAGAGAAGGTTTCTTGTGTGTGTGTGTGTGTGTGTGTGTGTGTGTGTGAAGGTGTTTTCTTTGCACATGCATGTGTGTGTGTGCGTGTGTAAGCAGTCATTGTTCAGTCAAACGAGGCGTCCCTCATCTTCTCTTCCTCTCTGCCGCTCACAACCTCCATCAGGAGGCGGGAAGAGGAGGATGGAGGAGGGCCGGGTCTGGACCAGCTGAAGTGGACCAGGTTAGGTGGAGTTCAGATATTCTTGGGCCACTTCATAACAGAACTTATACTGCTCCTGTAGACACACACAGTTCAACACCATCAACACTACTACATCTGTGTCTGTGTTGCTGCCAGGATGTTGACATGCCAGTGTGAGGTGTGAGTACATGTGCGTTAGTGTGTGTGTGTATATATATTAATGTGTTAGTGTGTGTGATACTGTGTTTGTGTGTAACTGTGTGTGTGTGTATCAGTCATTGTGTTAACGTGTGTTAGAGTGTGTGTTAATGTAAGTGTGTGTCATTGTGTTAATGCGTGTGTTAGTGCGTGTTTCCTCACCAGTAGGTCGACCATGTTGGGTTTGTTATTCCTCAGAGTTTTGACGGCGTGGAAAACGTCGACGGCTCGCTGCTGCCTCAACATCTCACACACGATGCTGATGGCACAGAAGGCCCCGCTACGCCCACCTCCATTACTGACGGAGAAGAGGAAAACAGAATGAAAATGTCTGAACACACACACAGACACACACACAGACACACACACACACACACACTCACTCCCTACTTGACTTATGACAGGAAACTGTTCTCAGTTTCTGCCAGCAGAGGGAGACAGCCACACTGATTTGTACGTTGAATGGACTGATTAAAGCTGCAGTAGCAAAATTATTTATTATAATTTTGATGGAAATTATTTATTTATTTATTTTGGATTCCCCCCCCTTTTCTCCCCAATTGTACTTGGCCAATTACCCCACTCTTCCGAGCCGTCCCGGTCGCTGCTCCACCCCCTCTGCTGATCTGGGGAGGGCTGCAGACTACCACATGCCTCCTCCCATACATGTGGAGTCGCCAGCTGCTTCTTTTCCCCTGACAGTGAGGAGTTTCACCAAGGGGACGTAGCGCGTGAGAGGATCACGCTATTCCTCCCAGTTCCCCCTCCCCCCCGAACAGGCACCCCGACTGACCAGAGGAGGCACTAGTGCAGTGGCCAGGACACATACCCACATCCGGCTTCCCACGGCCAATTGTGTCTGTCGGGACGCCCGACCTAGCCGGAGGTAACACGGGGATTTGAACCGACGATCCCCGTGTTGGTAGGCAACAGAATAGACCGCTAAACCATCCGGACGCCGAAATAACTAATTCTGATCACTGCATGTCCCGAACGACATTAAACTGAAGGGTTCCTTTAAAAAGGAGCACAACACACAGGGTCAGCATCCAGCCTCGTGTGTTCAGCTTTTTAAAAGCTGCTCCTGGTCTGAATCAACCAACGACTTGGTTAGTCAGCATGTAACTAGCCAATCAACAACGACTCAGTTACCCAGCATGTAACTAGCCAATCAACAACGACTCAGTTAGCCAGCATGTAACTAGCCAATCAACAACGACTCGGTTAGCCAGCATGTAACTAGCCAATCAACAACGACTTGGTTAGTCAGCATGTAACTAGCCAATCACAAAGGTCGTCCAAGTTCCACGTGTGTTGGTTGTGTCAAGAGCTGTGGCAACCTGGTGCTAAATGTCCAACACGTCCTTTGACTACAGACTACAGCGGTGTGTAGTACAAAATACAGTGGTGTGTAGTACAAAACAAGCCACAAGAGCAAGAACTTGGAGACGAAGCAAGAGATAAAGACTACTTAATAAAGACACATCACATGAGGGTCACCATCGGAGAAGTGTTGTCGAGATGGTGAGAGCTGCAGCAGAGTAAGGGGTGTCATCCAGTGGGAGGGGCGTCATGTAGTGGGAGGGGATTAGCAGAGTGATATGAGACAGCAGAAAAATAGGTGGAAGGTTTTACATTGGAAATGTTCAATGTTCCCTACTGCAGCTTTAAAGGTGTTTGTGTGTGTGTGTGTGTGTGTGTGTGCGCGCGCGTGTGTGAGTTTGTGTGCATGTGTGTGTGCGTGTGAGCATGTCTGTGCGTGTGTGTGAGAGAGTGTGTGTGTGAGTGTCTGTGTGTGTGTGTGCGTGCGTGTGTGTGTGTGTGAGAGAGATCAGGAATTTAGGTGTATGTATAAGTGCACATATTATTGTGTGTGTATGTAACTGGGTATGTGTATTCCATTCATTAATATTTATGAGTGTGTATTTCTCACTCTCAACCTTCATTAGAAGAGGGAATGACTATCCCTGGACCAAGGGGGGAGAGGGAGGGGGGTCTCAGAGTATATGTGTCTCCATCTTACAATACTGTGACTGCAACTATTCCCCAACCCTCTGTGAATAGTACACATGGTGAACAGTACACATGGTGAATAGCACACATGGTGAATAGTACACATGGTGAATAGGACACATGACCACGGTAACTCTAGTTAATGGTCACACACATATTTGCATATGACACTGGGCATTGGTTTGGGTTGTTATACCACTGTATTGTTTATAAGGGGCCCTGTGATGGCCTGGCGGCCTGTCCAGGGTGTCTGCTGCCCAATGACTGCTAGCATAGGCTCCAGCATCCCCGCAACCCTGAGAGCAGGATAAGCGGTTTGGATAAGGGATGGATGGATAGATGGATGTTTATAAGGGTGGAGGTACCTGCAGTCTGGTGAGACTGAAGAGGTCACTGAGACGATGATGAAACATTTCTGTCAATAAACGTTGTGTCCAGATGAACTGATTCACCTTTCTGTGATAGTTTCTGTGATAGTGTAGTATGGCCTAGTTTCAGTTTACCTCTTTGGCTAATTGGGTGTTAAGTGGCCAGGGTGTGGCCAGAACATCACAGGGATTTATAAGTCTGGCCTGGTTCCGTTTCAATCCAATGTGCATTTTAACTTCTGGAGTGATTCTGAATTGCTGGCTCATCTAGAATAGAGTTAGTATCATCTTTCTTGCTTAACAAGTTGCTGTTAGTCTTATTCCAGCTGCTTGAGTATTAGTCCTTTTCTCTATACATCTGCTGGTTCTGGTTCCTAGTGGGAACTAGTGGGATCTTATCCTAGCTGTAGCTGTCTTATTCTAGCTGTAGCGCTTTTTCCCCCCACCTAGTGTGTCCTTAAAGTGGCAGGTAACTGAGCTCAAATCTGTGTTTTGGGATACCCATACCCCAGGAAAACATATCAGTAACCACCCAGCCAATTCTGTATGATTAAAAATGTTGCTAAGTATATAAAACAAAGCTTCAAAAACATGTAAAAATCTGCAGCGTCCACTGGTTTCAGACTCTGGGGGCATGGCACTGAAAGGAAGACGGCGACGTCACCAAGGAAGCTGGCCAAAAAATAAAGAAAGGAAAACGGGAAAAATACCCAAAAACGGTCTAACTCCGCAAATCAGTTCTATACATGGTTCAACGCATTTTAACATGTCAACAGCAATATATCTCCCACATTTATAAAGTATTTTGAAGCAAATCTGTCAATTTGGTTACCCTGCTCTTTAAATATTTCTTGTTGCCTAGCTGTTTTGACTTAGTTACCCTTCTAGCTTATAAATATATTCCTTGTTAACTTGCTGTTTGCAGCTTTAATAGTTTTGTGTGAGGTTTGTACATAAGTGACCAGTTTCTGGGCAATAGGCCTAGTTTCAGTGTACATCTTTGGCCAATTGGGTGTCAAGTGGCCAGGGTATGGCCTGCACTCCTGGCAGACAATTAGCAATCAGTGTTCTTTAAATCACTGCTGCTACTTGGAAGCGTCAAGCAAACAAGCAGAGGGCAAACAGGTCTAGGTTGAATGAAGGCTAGATTGAACAAAGGCAAGTGCGACTTTTTCAAAGCAAGACTGAGTCAAGCAAGGACTGCTCTTTTTAGATCCGGTCAGTCATCTGTATTTTGTGGACCTAGTATAGACTATGTGTTTCCTTCGCATTCCTGTCCTTTCCTCTTCCCGGGGCTGGCATAGACGTTGGGTCACTCCTAGATGCTGTGACCCTACCAATCTCATCTATCCCCCTCTCTCCACTCATGTTGAGCAAGTGGTGACGGGAGGGCTCTGGAATTGCAAGTCTGTGGTGCCGAAAGCTGAGTTTATCTCAGGCTACGCATCCTTGCTCTCCCTCAACTTTCTTGCTCTAACTGAGACCTGGATCATGCCAGAAAACACTACCACCCCCGCAGCTCTGTCAGATGTGTACTCTTTTTCTCACACTCCCAGAGCTGGGAGGCGAGGCGGTGGTACTGGCCTGCTAATCTCCCCGAAATGGAAATACTCTCTTGTTTCCATTCCACAATTTTCTCCTCCCTCTTTTGAATTTCATGCTGTTACTGTCTCTTATCCAGTCAAACTCACCATCGTGGTTTTGTACCGCCCACCAGGCCCCCTTGGTGAGTTTCTGGAGGAGCTTGACACACTTGTCTTGCACTTCCCTGTTGATGACTCTGTACTTATCCTTCTCAGTGACTTCAACATCCACACTGACAAGCTAGATCCTCTTCTCTCTTTCCTCTCCTCCTTTGACCTTCACCTCTCACCCTCTCCTCCTACCCACAAGGCCGGCAACCAGCTGGACCTTATGTTTACTAGACACTGTCCTATTTCCAATCTCTCTTACTCCCCTCCAGCTCTCTGACCACTATTTCATGTCCTACTCTCTCTCTCCCTCTCTTCACCCCCCTCAGCCCCTTCCCTTACCCACGTGGTTTCCACCCGTAGACACCTCTGCTCTCTCTCCACCACTGATCTGTCTTCCTCTGTTACCTCTATCCTCCCTACACCTGAATCTTTCTCTCTCCTAACCCCTGACACTGCCACTGATCTTCTCTCTACCCTCTTCTCTGGACAATCTCTGTCCCCTCACCTCCAGGCCTGCACGCCCAACTCCACCTGTCCGTTGTCTGTCCGACTCAGTACGTACTGACAGACGGAGCCTAAGAGTGGCAAGGTGCAAATGGAGAAAAGGCAAACTCCCAGAGGACCTTCTCAACTTCCAATCTCTTCTTTCCACTTTCTCCTCTTCCCTTTCTGCTGCTAAGGCTGCCTTCTATCACTCTAAAATCCTATCCTCTAATCCTAAGAAACTTTTTGAAACCTTCGCTACACTTCTTCAACCCCCATCTCCTCCTCCTACTTCCTCCCTTCTCCCTGATGACTTTGCTAAGTTCTCTGACAAGAAGGTAAATGACATCGGATCCTCCTTTTCTCACCACCCAGTTAGTGCTCCTTGTACTAGCGCACCCTCCCTCACCTCGCTCCCCTCTCCCCCGACGAGGTCATCAACCTCATCACATCCAGTCGCCCCGCCACATGCTCCCTTTACCCGGTCCCCTCCCCTCTTCAGTCTATAGCACCTGAACTCCTTCCCTTTCTAACCCACCATCAACACCTCCCTCCAGGCAGGATGCTTTCCATCTGCCTTCAAGACTGCTAGAGTCATCCTCCTTCTCAAGAAACCATCACTTAACCCCTCTGACATCAAAAACTACAGACCGGTTTCCCCTCTACCTTTTCTATTCAAAACGTTCGAACGTGCTGTCTTTAACCAACTTTCTTTGTACCTCCACCAGAACAACCTCCTGGACCCCAACCAGTCTGGGTTCAAGGTGGGCCACTCGACGGAGACGGCCATCCTTGCAGAGACAGAATCGCTGCACTCTGCGAGAGCAAACTCTCTCTCCTCTGTCCCGATACTCCTGGACCTGTCAGCTGTGTTTGACACATTGAACCACCAGATCCTCCTCTCTGCCCTCGAGGGGCTGGGTGTTACAGGCTCTGCACTCTCAATGTTTGCATCCTACCTGACGGCTTGCTCCTACCAGCTGACATGGAGGGGATCTGTGTCGGAGCCTCGCAGACTGACTACAGGCGTTCCACAAGGTTTGGTTCTGGGTCCTCTCCTTTCTTCCCTGTACATGACATACCTGGGTTCTGTTACTCGCTCGCATGACTTCTCTTACCATTGCTATGCTGATGACACCCAGCTGATCTTGTCCTTTCCTCCCTCTGACACACAAGTAAAGACACGCATTGCTGCGTGCTTGACTGGCATCTCGGAGTGGATGGCGACACACCACATGAAGCTCAATCTGGACAAGACAGAGCTGATGTTCCTCCCAGGGAAACGTTGCCCGCACCGAGACCTGACCATCACCATTGACAACACCGTGGTGACGCCAACTCAGACTGTGAGGAATCTGGGTGTGATCCTGGACGACCAACTGTCATTTGCTGCAAACGTTGCATCGCTTGCTCGCTCCTGCAGGTTTCTCATCTATAACATCAGGAGGATTCGCCCATTCCTCACCGACGAGACGGCACAGGTGCTCATCCAGGCTCTGGTCATCTCCAGGCTGGACTACGGCAGCTCCCTCCTTGCTGGTGCCCCGGCGTCGGCCATCAGACCTCTGGAGCTTGTTCAGAAAGCTGCAGCTCGTCTGGTGTTCAACCGCCCTAAGTTCTCCCACACAACTCCCCTTCTCATGTCCCTACACTGGCTCCCAGTAGCTGCTCGCATCCAGTTTAAGACTCTGGTGCTAGCCTACAGGGCAGAGAAAGGAACAGCTCCTCCTTATCTCCAGGCCATGGTCAAGCCCTACACCCCCACCCAACCACTTCGCTCTGCTGCCTCAGGACACCTGGTTGCCCCGTTGCTCAGAGGCTCCTGCTGCCGATCGACCCGGTCCCGGCTCGGTTCTGTCCTGGTCCCACAGTGGTGGAATGAACTCCCCACTGATGTCAGGACAGCGGAGTCACTGCCCATCTTTTGGCGCTGGTGGAAAACTCACCTCTTCAAGAACTACTACCCTGTTACTTGCTCTTAGCACTTATTGTATTCACTCATTTAAAAAAAAAATCTCTTTCTTGTGCTTTTACTTCAGCACTGGTTTTGCTCCTAGATGCTTGTTTAGATGCACTTATGACCTCTGCTGACTAGTAGTTCTCCTGATCTCCTACGTTAAATGATGCACTTATTGTAAGTCGCTTTGGATAAAAGCATCGGCAAAATGACTGTAATATAATGTATGGTTCAGTGTTGTGTAGTATTATTTAATATTGTGTAGTATCTGATGATGATGTGTATAGTTGTGTACCATGGTATAGTGTATATAGATGTGTTGTATAAGGTAGTACGGTTGAATATTGTGTAGTACTATGTAGTATTGTGTGTATCACATAGTATGATGTAGCATTGTGTAGTATACTTACAGACAGTGGACCACGGTGCGCCCCTCTCCTCCATCATACTCCTCCTGCCATTTCTCAACGTGGTGAATGAGTTTGAGGAAGGAGCGTTTGGAGACGGGTGTGTCACGGTACATCGGCCAGCCCAGGAACTGGAACTGCTGCACCATGCGGTACCCATCCTGAGGCTGGACACACAAATCAAACACACACTCCACCGCTGCACTGCACTGTGTGTGTATTCACATGGGTGCATATGTGTGAGTGTATTTAGTTTGTGTGTGTGTGTGTGTGTGTGTGTGTGTGTACCCTTGCTGCGTTGTAGATCCTGAAGATGCGACTGATGATGTCTTCCTCCAGATCTGCAGAGACAAACTCAACCTGCAGGGGGCCGTGACCATGGAGACCATTCTCTGGCCAATACTGTGGACACAGCTATAGAGAGAGACAGACAGACGGAGGAAGAGAGAATTTTTGTTTTGACATTTCCCACTTCTCATATTCATGGAATATTCTTTCTCACCAGCCAGGCAGATGAGACAGACAGATGGGTGTGTACCTGGGCAGGGTCTACGTCGTTCAGCATAACTATGGAGGTACAGTGATAATCCAGTACCAGACGCCAGAAGTCCTTCACTGTGTTTGGCAAAGGATGCTGGGTAACGATAAACGCAGACGGCTGCTTGTAGCTCTGCAGCAGGGAGACAGCCATATTTAGTCATATGTCTAGACAACGGCAACACTCGCATTTGGTCAAAAGATGACGAGGATGTCCATATTTGGTCATAGTGAAGCATAAACACCCATATGTGCAACTACAAGAGTACGAGGTCACATCACAACTTAAAACTTGTAAGATTACAATCAAGCCTGAAAGTTAAAACTGACATGGATGTCCGTGTTAACTGCTTCATACTCCAAGAATTTCAGATCTGATTTGGGCAGCTTTGCATGCCGGGATTTTTGCAACGGTTTAACAGGAATAATATGTAAAACTATGATCAACCTGAACCAGACAAGAAAATATGAGCAACCGGCTAAACACGTTTCCAACGAAGTGCATTCCCATTGGTCAGATATCCTGTCAATCAATACAAGTTTATCTTCAAAATGTGTTTGCTGATCGGTTATGTTTCATTCTTAAACATCTGTGCTGGATACTGGATTCCGATTGGTCAGTTAAATCATTGTGCTGCATTATTTCTGAAAAGCAGACGGTTGTCAAGCTGCGGCCTCGTCACTGTTCCTGTTCCCTTCCAAATTAATGTGCCTCATGAAGCCTCTGGAGGCTAACACTAGCCAGCTAAATACGCAGAAAGAAGTGCAGAAGCTTGTGGGGCAGTAAAATAAATTTAAATGCTTATTTTCTGTCAAGTTATTGACTTCTTTTGTAAGGTAAAGGGGTAAAGAAGACCCCCTCATCATGGATTATTGCTTAAGATTGCTGCTGGAAATCCCAGCATGCAAAGCTGCAAAGATTCCGATCCATTATCCAAACCGCTTATCCTGCTCTCAGGGTCGCGGGGATGCTGGAGCCTATCCAAGCAGTCATTGGGCGGCAGGCAGGGAGACACCCTGGACAGGCCGCCAGGCCATCACAGGGCCCACACACACACATTCACACCTAGGGACAATTTAGTATGGTGAGTCACCTGACCTACATGTCTTTGGACTGTGGGAGGAAACCGGAGCCCCCGGAGGAAACCCACACAGACACGGGGAGAACATGCAAACTCCACACAGAGGACGACCCGGGACGACCCCCAAGGTTGGACTACCCTGGGGCTTGAACCCAGGACCTTCTTGCTGTGAGGCGACCATGCTCACCATTACTGTGTGTGTATTTTTGTTTTAATCCATGTGTACAGAGATGTGTGTGTCTGTGTGTGTGTTAGCCTACATCCATCAGCGCTGCGTTGATGTAGTTGGAGCTCTCTCCATCGATGGTGATGAGGAAGGGCAGACATCTGTCTGGAGGAAGAACGTCCATACAACGGTTCTTCTCATGGTTTCTGGGTAGCAGAGCGATACTGCAGTCCTCCACCCGCAGCGTCGGAGTCACCATGTTTAAAGTCTGAGCACACACACACACACATAATGGGGACAGACAGCAAATTAAATACCTCCTCTTAACACCTCCTACCAGGAGGACACACACAATTCACAACCAGTAGCTCTAGATTCATTTGGAGTACAGGAAGTCCCCAACTTACAAACTCTCATACTTACAAACTCCTGTACTTATGAACTCCTGTACTTACGAACCGACCTCTGTAAAGTCTCGTTTTTAAAAAACTGAGCTACACACAACGGTTCATACTATTGAACGGACGGACTACTCTGCACGACGTCAAAACACTGCATGTTTTAGGCGGTTCGTCAGCCTGAAGGGGAACAACGCCACGCCGTTGTTGTTGTCCTCACGGCCCGGGCATGGTCTCCAGCCACCCTCACGTAACTTCACTCCTCACAGCCCGGGCATGGTCTCCAGCCACCCTCACGTAACTTCACTCCTCACACGACTCCTAGCTCAGGGCACCCTTGTGGTTCACCTAGTAGAGTGCGTAGCACATAAGGCTGAGTCCTTACTGCAGTGGCCTGAGTTCGAATCCATTCCCTCCCTCTCCCCTGCCTTTCCTGTCTCTCTCTCTACTATCGCTACACATAAAAGTGAAAAATGCCGAAACATAATCTTAAAAAAAAGGGACTCCAAGGTCAAGAGCCAGCCAAAACTCCTCCCTGCCTTCCTCTTCCTGCCTACTTGCTGTCAGTCTGCATCCACACCATCCACGTTGTTTGAACTCTTGAAGCCGGTTTTCTTGCTTGCTTTTTTTTCCTTCAGTTTCCTCAGATGCTCTGAATTCATCGCCTCAACCATCCACTTCAGCCCACGCCAACATGCCTGCATCTCAGACTCGTCTTACTTCTCAGATGACACCACGGTATTCTACTTAAAGCAAACAAACAAACAAAAATCCACCCGGTCAGCCTACACCTGTCTTTTACTTCAAGCCAATCACCGCTGAAAACCTTTTGAGAACCTCACAAACTACCTGCTATTCCAGAAACCTCCAAGGGTAACGTCAACAGACCCTCTTTCATCACGGAATACAGCTGGCTACTCGATTCCGATTCCACCATCACTTCCGCCACATGCTCTTCTTGTCTGGCATTTCTCCCATTCATTAGTCCGGACACTCCTTCAGGATTGAAACCACCACTTCAGCCTCCCGCAGTGGCATCCCAGAACACCTCATACAACTCACGGGCCGCTGGTCCTCCCAAACACATCATCGTTACATCCCTTCAGATCTCAAAGGTCTCAGATGTGCTCAGTCTTATCTTAAGTAACGGGGGGTTTTGGTGGTGCCCGGGTGCTACGGCGGATTCCCTATGAGGCTTCCCCACAACGCAGTCAGCAAGCGGAAGAACTAGAAGAACTACGCTCATCAACCTTCTTTCTTTGCCACATCACTTAAAGGCATCTTGCTGATGGTGTGGTCCTTGCAAGTGAATTTTATCTTGTGAAAAATTTAAAGCAGGTTTGATAATGAAAATGATGCTGATGTAAAAGTAAATATGAATAAGTTTTGGATGAAGTTTATTTACCCTGAACTCCTCTTTGATCTGACTGGAGTTGGTCTGAGGGTCCAATCGGTTCATCTCGTAGTAGACCGATCGCAGCTGATTGGCTGGAATGGTGGTGTCACCACATAGACACGCCTCCAAGATGGCATCATGGATGAAGACATACTGCTCCTGTTAGAGAGAGACAGACAGGTGTTTTTAATTCTGTGCACACGTCCTGGTGTTGGCGGGACATGGCTGTATCACAGAAGTGCTTTTGATGAGAAGAAACATGGTGAAAGAATGCAGAATGACAAGGACTGGAAGCTGCTGTCACTGTCAACTGATTGACAGGTGTCTTAGTACAAGGACCAACACGGAACAACAACTAAATCTGTTTCTACTATTTTCTGATGCTGGAAAAGGTTTGCTCTCTCACTCTCTGTCTCTTTAGAGAGGAGGTGTAGGTCATTTGGCTGTCACAGTTCACTGACATCATTATCCGAGGCCTTCACCTGTCACTTAAAGTACCAGAGCAGATAGAGCGAGAGAGCAACAGGAAGTTACAGGTTAAGAGGGGCGGAAAAGGAAAGAAATGATAAAGAATGAAAGTAGAGAGAAGAAAGGACAGAGAGCGCATGTGTGTGTGTGTGTGTGTGTGTGTGTGTGTGTGTGTGTATACCTCAGTCTGGACCATATTAACTCTTCGTGCGCGGAGTTCCCTCACACAGTTATAAATGTCGACCACGCCCTCTCTTTCTGCCATGTCCAGCATGATGTCAATCACAATGAAACAACCAGTGCGTCCCGCCCCCGCACTGACACACACACACACACACAAAAACACACACACGATATGTGAATGGGGTGTCCATGTACTGGAGGATCACATGACCTGTGATGGCTGACTTGATTTTATGAATGAATATTAACTACTCCACAGTGAAAGCAGGGGCAAATCAGCACTGTGGCACAAATAACTTCATTTGTTAAAGACCACTCATATGTTGATTTATTATGAATAAAAAATTATATGTTGATTTATTAATAATAAAAATTACATGATTCATTAATAATAAAATTATGTCGATTTATGCAAATAAAAATGTGTTGATTTATGAATAATAAAAAGTATATGTTGATTTATGAATAATAAAATTACATGTTGATTTACTTATAATAAAAAATTACATGTTAATTTATTAATAATAAAATTATATGCTGATTTATTAATAAAAATTGCATGTTGATTTATTAATAATAAAATTATATGTTGATTTATTAATAATAAAAATAACACGATTTATTAATAATAAAATTACATGTTGATTTATTGATTATAAAAAGTATATGTTGATTTATGAATAATAAAATTATATGTTGATTTATTAACAATAAAAATTACATGTTGATTTATTACTAATAAAATTACATGTTGATTTATTAATAGTAAAAAGCACATGTTGATTCATGAATAATAAAAAAAGTTGATCATATTTGTTATGAGGCGATACAGATGAGCATGTGCAGCAGGAAGCCTTACAGGCTGACGCAGCACGACCCAGGATGAGTGTTTTGAGTGTGTGTTTGAGTGAGTGTGTGGGTTCCTTGTGTGTACCTGCAGTGGACTACCATTGGACCGGCGTTGGGGGGGCTCTTGGCTTTGACACGGCGTATGAAGCCCAGCAGGCCGGTGGCGTGATACGGGACACCGTGATCTGGCCAGCCGGTGAAATGAAACTGACGGATCTCCCTGATCTCATGAACCCCCCTCTGACGGGCAGACAGACACACACACAGACAGACACACAGATAAACAGGCAGACAGATATTTAAATGACTATCTAAGAATATGAATATTCATTACTTAAATGTTCATTCATTTATTCATTCATCTCATCTTCAGCCACTTCTCCGGGGTCGGGTCATGGTGGCAGAAAGCTAAGTAGGGCACTCCAGACGTCCCTCTCCCCAGCAACACCCTCCAGCTCCTCCTGGGGGATCCCAAGGAGTTCCCAGGCCAGATTGGACGTGTAGTCCCTCCAGCGAGTTCTGGGTCTACCCCGGGGTCTCCTCCCAGTTGGCCATGCCCGGTAAACCTCCAAAGAAAGGAGCCCAGGAGGCATCCTGATCAGATGCCCGAACCACCTCAACTGGCTCCTTTCGATGCAAAGGAGCAGGAGGTCTACTCTGAGCTCCCTCCGGGTGTCCGAGCTCCTCCTCCTATCTCTAAGGCTGAGGCCAGACACCCTACGGAGGAAACTAATTTCAGCCACTTGTATCCACCATCTCACCCTTTCAGTCACTACCCAAAGCTCAGGACCATAGGTGAGGGCTGGAACCAAGACTGACTGGTAAACTGAGAGCTTTGCCTTCCGGCTCAGCTCCCTCTTCACCACAACGGTCCGGTACAACATCCACATTACTGCTGATGCTGCACCAATCCACCTGTCAATCTCCCGCTCCATGCTACCCTCACCCATGAAGAAGACCCCGAGATACTTGAACTCCTTCACTTGAGGCAACAACTCATCCCCAACCCAGAGGGAGCAATCCACCATTTTCCGGTAGAGAACCATGGCCTCAGACTTGGAGGTGCTGACTCTCATCCCGGCCATTTCACACCCAGCTGCAAACCGCCCCAGTGCAGAGCTGGAGGTCACATTCTGATGAAGCCAACAAGACCACATCATACTTCAATGTATTCAAAACAATCAATATGACCCTGTGCTGTGTGTGTGTGTGTGTGTGTGTGTGTGTGTGTACCTTTTCCACAGCGAAGGTTCTGATAACGTACTCTGATAGCAGTTGGGTTTCTATCAGAGTCACCTTCATGTCCCGGTAGATCTCTGTGTCATCAGGCCAGTACTTACAACACTTCACCTGCTCACACACACACACACACACACACACACACACACACACACACACACACACACGGACAGAGAGTCAGGTGTGTGGTGTGGAAGTCGGACCTGCTGCTCTGCTTCTTCCAACTTATGAGGTGAAAAACTTTGTCCCAATATAACAAGTGGAGCATTCTGAACATACATCACTCCACCCTAACACACATCACTCCACCCTAACACACATCACTTCACCCTAACACACATCACTCCACCCTAACACACATCACTTCACCCTAACACACATCACTCCACCCTAACACACATCACTCCACCCTAACACACATCACTCCACCCTAACACACATCACTCCACCCTAACACACATCACTCCACCCTAACACACATCACTCCACCCTAACACACATCACTCTACCCTAACACACATCACTTCACCCTAACACACATCACTCCACCCTAACACACATCTCTCCACCCTAACACACACCACTCCATCCTAACACACATCACTCCACCCTAACACACATCACTCCACCCTAACACACATCACTCCACCCTAACACACATCACTCCACCCTAACACACATCACTCCACCCTAACACACATCACTCCACCCTAACACACATCACTCCATCCTAACACACATCACTCCACCCTAACACACATCACTCCACCCTAACACACATCACTCTACCCTAACACACATCACTCCACCCTAACACACATCACTCCACCCTAACACACATCACTCCACCCTAACACACATCACTCTACCCTAACACACATCACTTCACCCTAACACACATCACTCCACCCTAACACAATCTCTCCACCCTAACACACACCACTCCATCCTAATACGCATCACTCCACTCTAACATGCATCACTTCACCCTAACACACATCACTCCACCCTAACACACATCACTCCACCCTGACATATATCACTCCACTCTAACATGCATCACTCCACCCTAACACACATCACTCCACCCTGACATATATCACTCCACTCTAACATGCATCACTTCACCCTAACACACATCACTCTACCCTAACACACATCACTTCACCCTAACACACATCACTCCACCCTAACACACATCTCTCCACCCTAACACACATCACTCCACCCTAACACACATCACTCTACCCTAACACACATCACTTCACCCTAACACACATCACTCCACCCTAACACACATCACTCTACCCTAACACACATCACTTCACCCTAACACACATCACTCCACCCTAACACACATCTCTCCACCCTAACACACACCACTCCATCCTAATACGCATCACTCCACTCTAACATGCATCACTTCACCCTAACACACATCACTCCACCCTAACACACATCACTCCATCCTAACACACATCACTCCACCCTAACACACATCACTCCATCCTAACACACATCACTCCATCCTAACACACATCACTCCACCCTAATACGCATCACTCCACCATAACACACATCACTCCACCCTAATACGCATAACTCCACCCTAACACACATCACTCCATCCTAATACGCATCACTCCACCCTAACACACATCACTCCATCCTAACACACATCACTCCACCCTAATACGCATCACTCCACCCTAACACACATCACTCCATCCTAATACGCATCACTCCACCCTAACACACATCACTCCATCCTAACACACATCACTCCACCCTAACACACATCACTCCATCCTAACACACATCACTCCACCCTAACACACATCTCTCCACCCTAACACACACCACTCCATCCTAATACGCATCACTCCACCCTAACACACATCACTCCATCCTAACACACATCACTCCACCCGAATACGCATCACTCCACCCTAACACACATCACTCCACCCTAACACACATCACTCCATCCTAACACACATCACTCCACCCTAACACACATCACTCCATCCTAACACACATCACTTCACCCTAACACACATCACTCCACCCTAACACACATCACTCCACCCTAACACACATCACTCCACCCTGACATATATCACTCCACTATAACATGCATCACTCCACCCTAACACACATCACTCCACCCTAACACACATCACTCCATCCTAACACACATCACTTCACCCTAACACACATCACTCCACCCTAACACACATCACTCCATCCTAACACACATCACTCCACCCTAACACACATCACTCCATCCTAACACACATCACTCCACCCTAATACGCATCACTCCACCCTAACACACATCACTCCATCCTGACATCACTCCACCCTAACATACTACATCACCCTACCCTAACACAGACCATTCCACCCTGACATACATCACCCCACCCTAACATGCATCACACCACCTTAACATACATCACTCCACCCTAACACAAATCACTTCATCCTAACACACATCACTCCACCCTAACACGCATCATTCCACCCTGACATACATCACTCCACCCTGACATACATCACTCCACCCTGACATACATCACTCCACCCTAACACAAATCACTTCATCCTAACAGACATCACTCCATCCTAACACACATCACTCCACCCTGACATACATTATTCCATCCTGACATACATCACTCCACCCTAACACACATCACTCCACCCTAACATACATCACCCCATCCTAACACACATCACTCCATCCTACCATGCATCACTCCACCCTAACATATATCACTCCATCCAAACACACATCACTCCATCCTAACAAAGTTGGTGGAGGTGAAAACAACATGTACAGATGGATGTTTTTGTGACAAGAGGTTTGTAAAACCTCATTAAATACATAACATAATAATAACATTGATAATAACAATAACATTGATAGTAACAATAATAACATTGATTATAACATAATAACAACATTGACAATAACATAATAACATTGATAGTAACAATAATAACACTGATTATAACAAAATAACATTGATTATAACATAATAACATTGACAATAACATAACATTGACGGTAACAATAATATCATTGACAGTAACAATAATATTGACTGTAACAATAATAACATTGATTATAACATAATAATAACATTGATAATAACATGATAATAACATAATAACACAGATAACATAATAATAACATTGATTATAACCTCATAACGTAATAATAACAATAACATAATAACACCGATAAGAATGTCAGGAAATAAATGACAAACAAATACAGGAAGTAGGTGGTAGAGATGAACTGTGGGAAATGGAGTCTACAACTTCATCAGAGTGTGTGTGTGTGTGTGTGTGTGTGCGTGTGTGTGTGTTCCTACGACTGTTTGTGTGTCTGTATGCTCACGTGTGTTTGTGTATATGTGAGTCTGTGCACACGTGTGTGTGTGTGTATGTGTGTGTGCGCTCACTCACTCTGCCCACTTCCACCAAGTTGGTAACCATGACAATGGCTGCTGTGTTTTCCTGCCAAACCATCCTCCAAAAGTCATACACCGTTTCCTGCATGGGTCCTACACACACACACACACACACACACACACAAATATGAAATCAGCACAGACCTATTAAGCATTAATCCTGACTAGGGTAAAACCAATCAGTGCTGTGTGTGTGTGTGTGTGTGTGTGTTCACTGTGGAACGACCATCACCAAGAGCGTGCCTTTGCATACAAATTACTTGATACATTTGTCACAGATACTGAAACAAACACACACACACACACACACACACACACAAAGAGGAAACGTCACATCACAGAGTTTCCAGCAGGCGAGTCTCAGATGAATCATAATCAGTTGTTTAATTAATTCAAACTGAACCCTGTTTTTAATCACACACACACACACACAGTTTTTTAATCAGTCTACAGTTGCAAGTTGTGATGAGGTAATTAGCTCCTGTTAATCCATTTGTCCTCAAGTGTCTTACCTACACACACACACACACACACACACACACGGACTCTCACACTCACTTAATAAAGACGTTAATAAACAGTGTTGTGTGTGTGTATGTGTGTGAGCAGGATGAATTGTGTCATGTGATTGTGTGTGAACAGTCCTCATGTGTCTGTGGTATTCCTCCGTCTCTACTCAGCAGTGGTGACAAACAGACATGGATCGTTCTATGTACTGATCTATAGATTTATCTCCATATTTCAGTCTGTGTATCTTGTCTAAAATCACACACAACCACACACCCACACACACTGTCTCTCTCTCTTTATCTCTCTCTTTCACACTCACACATGGATGCCCTTCCCTGGAGGAAGAGGTGTTCATGCTGCTCCAATAGACTCTGTCTCTCTCTGTGCCTCTATCTCTCTCTTGCTGTCTCTCTCTCTCTCCCTTCTCTCTCTCTCTCTGTCTCTCTCTCTGTGCCTCTCTCTCTCTCTCTCTCTCTGTCTCTCTCTCTGTGCCTCTGTCTCTCTCTCTGTGCCTCTGTCTCTCTCTCTCTCCCTTCTCTCTCTCTCTGTCTCTCTCTCTCTGTGCCTCTGTCTCTCTCTCTCTTGCTGTCTCTCTCTCTGTCTCTCTCTCTCTGTGCCTCTGTCTCTCTCTCTCTTGCTGTCTCTCTCTCTCTCCCTTCTCTCTCTCTCTCTCTCTCTCTCTGTCTCTCTCTCTCTCTGTCTCTCTCTCTGTGCCTCTTCTCTCTCTCTCTGTCTCTCTCTCTGTCTCTGTCTCTCTCTCAAATTGAAATTCAAATGTGTTTTTATTAGCAAGACAAATATACATTTGTATTGCAAAGCATTTTCACATAAAGGACAATAAGAGTGCACCAACACACAACACATACACATCAACACATGCAATACAACAACTCACACAGCTACGTCATGGCAACAAGATCCAATGTGAATGGATGTGTGTGAATTTGTCAGTCTCTGCATGTGTGTGTGTGTGTGTGTGTGTGTGCGTGTGAGAGTGTGTTCACATAAAGGACAAGAACAGTATACAATACAGAACACATACACATCAACACATGCCATAAAACCCTTTCTGCCGTTGCTTACAAGTGTATTGAGCTTTCTTAGTTCTGAGTGTGCGTTTATACAGTCTTAGTGTCTCACAATATAGAAGTCTAATTGATGTATTATTTGGATCTCTGTGTTTCTGATTGGATAACTTGCGAAGTTCTTTCCTTATTGATTGACATTCTGCATCAAACCAGGTATCTTCTTTCTTAAGTGTTGGTTTTGATCTTGATCTTTTTAATCTTGCTTTTTCTGCTGTTTTTTCAAATATGTTGTTAACTTTTTCCACGGCCTGATTGACACCTTCTTTACTGAGGATGTAAGGGGTATTGTGGCGAATTTGGGGGCAGTCTGGGAGACCGTCTCCACAGCCGAGCCGTGAACCCGTGTTTCCCGCTCCGCAAGCTGACCCCCCTTTCTGATCACAGCCAAATCACTGTGTTCATCAAAAAGACAGAAATCAACACTATCAAATCACAGCCCAGTAAGCTGCTCCACATAAAGAAACCATACAGACGGGCTGAAAACAGTACAGAGGAATTCAAGAAAGCCATTGACAATCACGAAATCCAAAATCTTTTAGATATCTTCCTAGACCCTTTAGTCGACTGGTTAACGTTGTCGCTTGCGGAGTGGGAGACACGAGTTCGCATCCCGGCTGCGGCGGTTCCCGGACTGCCCCCCCCCCGAATTTGCTACATTGGTGTCAGAAGTGGGATGGTGCGACCGTGAGGTCACTGGAAGCGCGTGCGCCCAGAGGGAGCTGATATGCTGAAGCGCGGGGACGCACTTCCCGAAGGAGGGGGGTAGGGTAACGTGCATGGATAAGTAGACACGTTGGTCCTTGACTAACGGGTCGGACCCTTTAGTCGACTGGTTAACGTTGTCGCTTGCGGAGTGGGAGACACGAGTTCGCGTCCCGGCTGCGGCAACGGTCTCCCGGACTGCCCCCCGAATTCGCTACTGGTATCTAGGAAGATTTTGGATTTCGTGATTGTCAATAGCTTTCTTGAACTCCTCTGTACTGTTTTCAGCCCATCTGTATGATTTCTTTATGTGGAGCAGCTTACTGGGCTTTGATTTGATAGTGTTGATTTCTATCTTTTTGATGAACACAGTGATTTGGCTGTGATCAGAAAGGGGGGTTAGTGGTTTGACAGTGAATGCTCTAATTGACAAGGGGTCTATATCGGTCTGTCTCTCGCTGTCAGTTCAATTCAATTCAATTCGATATTCAACACTGTCTCTCTCTCTGTGTGCCTCTGTCTCTCTCTCTGTGCCTCTGTCTCTCTCACTGTCTCTCTCTCTTGCTGCCTCTCTCTCCCTGTGCTGCTGTCGCTCTCTCTCTCTCTCGCTCAAATTCAAATTCAAATTCAAATAGCTTTATTGGCATGAACAGAAAATATGCCATTGCCAAAGCAGTTTTCAAAAGACTAAAACATATCAAATTCACATTACATCACACATTAATACATAGGTGTCATCACATAAGCATGCTCCATATCTTTGCCCACCGAAGCAGTCAGCTGCTTTTTCCCTCACTGCCATACAGTACAGTGCAACATGCCACACAGCTGAATGCAGTGGCTCAACAGCATATATTTTGGGGATCTCACAGTGGTTGTGAGTCCCGCAGGCTGTGGCAGCAGATATGTATTTAGCTGCCAGAGGAGCTGTTGTTCCTTCACCAGGAGAACTGCCAGGTTCTCGTCTGGGCTTAACAGTAGGAAGTTTGGTGTTTTCGTGGCTATTTCCCCGAAGTGGAAGTCTCTTACTGACGAGAACTTCTCACAGTGGAGGAGGAAGTGCATCTCTCTCTCTCTCTGTGCCTCTGTCTCTCTCTCTCTCTGCCTCTGTCTCTCTCTCTGTGCCCCTGTCTCTCTCTCTCTGTCTCTGTGTCTCTCTCTCAATTCAATTCAATTCAATTCAAAGGGCTTTATTGGCATAAAAGTTTTACAACAATGTTGCCAAAGGATCAAAAATACAGTTCGAACGGTACACAATAACACTAGTAATGAACATCAGCACAACATTGTAATGATCAATTAAGAAACAATAACACAGCCATAACAATAGAGAAACAGAAGTAGATCAGCAGGTGGAGCATGGGTGGTGAGGAGACTGCAGCTGTCATGTGTTGTGCTGCTTGTCTCTCAGGCTGGGACACGACCTGACATGTCTCGCTGCTGCATCTCTGTGCTGACACTATTTCCCCCAAGTACATGCTGCATTTTGGTCTGGTCACACAATGTGTCCAAGTCTTACAATTTACATTTAAGTTTTGTGAAGAACTTTGTTCTTAAGTCTTCGTATGTGCTATATTGTAGCAGGAAGTGTTGCTCTGTCTCCACCTGTCTCTGTGGACAGAGCTGACACTGCCTGTCCTCTCTGGGCAGCAGGTCTGTCTCTGTGGACAGAGCTGACACTGCCTGTCCTCTCTGGGCAGCAGGTCTGTCTCTGTGGACAGAGCTGACACTGCCTGTCCTCTCTGGGCAGCAGGTCTGTCTCTGTGGACAGAGCTGACACAGCCTGTCCTCTCTGGGCAGCAGGTCTGTCTCTGTGGACAGAGCTGACACAGCCTGTCTTCCCTGGGCAGCAGGTCTGTCTCTGTGGACAGAGCTGACACAGCCTGTCCTCTCTGGGCAGCAGGTCTGTCTCTGTGGACAGAGCTGACACAGCCTGTCTTCCCTGGGCAGCAGGTCTGTCTCTGTGGACAGAGCTGACACAGCCTGTCCTCTCTGGGCAGCAGGTCTGTCTCTGTGGACAGAGCTGACACTGCCTGTCCTCTCTGGGCAGCAGGTCTGTCTCTGTGGACAGAGCCGACACAGCCTGTCCTCTCTGGGCAGCAGGTCTGTCTCTGTGGACAGAGCCGACACAGCCTGTCCTCTCTGGGCAGCAGGTCTGTCTCTGTGGACAGAGCCGACACAGCCTGTCTTCCCTGGGCAGCAGGTCTGTCTCTGTGGACAGAGCTGACACAGCCTGTCTTCCCTGGGCAGCAGGTCTGTCTCTGTGGACAGAGCTGACACTGCCTGTCCTCTCTGGGCAGCAGGTCTGTCTCTGTGGACAGAGCTGACACAGCCTGTCCTCTCTGGGCAGCAGGTCTGTCTCTGTGGACAGAGCTGACACAGCCTGTCTTCCCTGGGCAGCAGGTCTGTCTCTGTGGACAGAGCTGACACAGCCTGTCTTCCCTGGGCAGCAGGTCTGTCTCTGTGGACAGAGCTGACACAGCCTGTCCTCTCTGGGCAGCAGGTCTGTCTCTGTGGACAGAGCTGACACAGCCTGTCTTCCCTGGGCAGCAGGTCTGTCTCTGTGGACAGAGCTGACACAGCCTGTCCTCTCTGGGCAGCAGGTCTGTCTCTGTGGACAGAGCTGACACAGCCTGTCCTCTCTGGGCAGCAGGTCTGTGTCTGTGGACAGAGCTGACACTGCCTGTCCTCTCTGGGCAGCAGGTCTGTGTCTGTGGACAGAGCTGACACAGCCTGTCCTCCCTGGGCAGCAGGTCTGTCTCTGTGGACAGAGCCGACACAGCCTGTCCTCCCTGGGCAGCAGGTCTGTCTCTGTGGACAGAGCCGACACAGCCTGTCTTCCCTGGGCAGCAGGTCTGTCTCTGTGGACAGAGCCGACACAGCCTGTCCTCTCTGGGCAGCAGGTCTGTCTCTGTGGACAGAGCTGACACAGCCTGTCTTCCCTGGGCAGCAGGTCTGTCTCTGTGGACAGAGCTGACACAGCCTGTCCTCTCTGGGCAGCAGGTCTGTGTCTGTGGACAGAGCTGACACTGCCTGTCCTCTCTGGGCAGCAGGTCTGTCTCTGTGGACAGAGCTGACACAGCCTGTCCTCTCTGGGCAGCAGGTCTACCTGTGTCGGCCAGTCTCTATGGCCAAGCTGTGATCACTGAGTCTGTACATAGTCCGTGTCTTTCTCAGTTTCTGGTCAGTCAGGGTGGTCAGTAGTCTGCCATCGTGTACCGTCTGTTTAGAGCCACATAACATTGAAGTTTGCTTTGAGTTTTTGTGATAGTTGTCCAGTGGTTAATGTAATTTTCTTGTTCTTTAGCTATAATGTGGTTGGGCCAGATTGTGTGAAGGTTGTCCTGATGACTTGTGCTGTTGGCTGAGCTGAGCCTCAGGACCAGCTGGCTGAGGGGACTCCTCTCTTTGTTCTCCTCTTGGTAACTGAGAGCTTTGTGATGGTAGGAGTTGGGGTCACTTGCTTTTAGGTGTTGGTCGAATTTGTCTCTCTCTGTGTCTCTCTGTTGTGTGTCTCTGTCTCTCTGTGTCTCTCTCTCTGTGCCTCTGTCTCTCTCTCTCTCTCTCTCTCGCTCGCTCTGCAGGTGTGTGTCTATACTGAGCGCGTGCAGAGAAAGCCCTGGAGCTGTCATGTAAAGACCAATACACCAACAGAGGATGTGCAGAACCGAACCCATTAACAACCAATCAGAACTGACCCAGGGGCATTCTGAGGGTCTATCTCACTAACTATCACACACACACATACACACACGCACACACACACCCCTTTTGAACAATTAATCACATGTGCTAAAAGGAGGAAACAAATGAACTGCTTTGAACTGTGTGTGTGTGTGTGTGTGTGTGTGTGTGTGTGTGTGTGTTTGTATTACCTTGGGTAGCAATGTAATGATTGGGTCTGTGGTATCCCTGGGAGAAGAAAGGAAAGAGGAGAGAATAAACACAGCAAACAGAGGAAAAGGAAAGCTGGTTAATAACGGTCAGCTGTCCTCCTCGGCAGACTGCAGCTAGCGTGTGATGACGGAGCCTCTCCAGATGGAGGCAGGACGCCACTCACCAACCACCTCCCTCCTCCACTCACTGCTGCCAAAGCCCACCTGCCCACATATACCAGCCAGCTGTTTAGATAGGAGCTCCACGTGAAGGACGGATAGACGGATGAGAGAACACGGAGACGGGATGAAGAGGAGGAGAAAGGATGAACAGGAGGACAGGGGAGGTGAGGGATGAAAACAGAAGAATCTACGAAAGAACGTATTTGCCTTCTGAATGGAGAGACAAAGGAGAAGAGGGGAAGAGAGAAACCTGGAGTAGAGGAGAAGAGAGGATGAGGAGGAGGAGCGAGAAGGAAAAGTGATAGGGATTAGGAGGGAGAAGAGAGGATGAGGAGGAAGAGCGATAAGGAGAAGAGATAGGGATTAGGAGGGAGAAGAGAGGATGAGGAGGAAGAGAAAGAGAAGAGATGGGGATGTGGAGGAAGGAGAAGAGAGGATGAGGGGGAAGAGAGAGAAGGAGAAGAGATGGGGATGTGGAGGAAGGAGAAGAGAGGTTGAGGAGGAAGAGAGAGAAGGAGGAGAGATGGGGATGTGGAGGAAGGAGAAGAGAGTACGAGGAGGAAGAGAGAGGAGGAGAGATGGGGATGTGGAGAAAGGAGAAGAGAGGACAAGGAAGAAGAGAGAGGAGAAGAGATGGGGATGTGGAAGAAGGAGAAGAAGAGAGGATGAGGAGGAAGAGAGGAGGAGAGGAGATGGGGATGTGGAGGAAGGAGAAGAGAGGATGAGGAGGAAGAGAGAGAAGGAGAAGAGATGGGGATGTGGATGTGAAGGAAGGAGAAGAAAGGATGAGGAGGAAGAGAGAGGAGAAGAGATGGGGATGTGGAGGAAGGAGAAGAGAGGAGGAAGAGAGAAGGAGAAGAAATGGGGATGTGGAGGAAGGTGAAGAGAGGATGAGGTGGAAGAGAGAGAAGGAGAAGAGATGGGGATGTGGAGGAAGGAGAAGAGAGGATGAGGTGGAAGAGAGAGAAGGAGAAGAGATGGGGATGTGGAGGATGGAAGTGAAAATAAAGGAGAGTGGAAGCAGATGGAGGAGAAATGGCAACACACATACACAAACTGAACAAATAAATACAACCCCCAACCCCCGACACACACACACACACACACACACACACACACACACACACACACACACTCATACAAACTTGAATACAAGGCAAACAGGCGGTGTGAAGGACAACATTGACTCTGTCAACACAGTCAGTAAACACTATGTGTGTGTGTTTGTTTGTATGTGTATGTGTGTGTGTAAGTACAAACAGGAAACTACTCACAGCAACACCCAACATGACAGCTGTCACCATGGAAACAGCGTTCACCAGGATGTTTACAACTTTGAAAATAAGTTTTAAAGGAACATTTCCCCTTAACCTCCCCATCACCCAGTGTTGTGTGCGTATGTGTGTGTGTATGTGTGTGTGTGTGTAACTCACATCCACATAGTTAGCGTTGATATAATCTGAGCTGCTTTCACCCTCCTGAGGCTGCAGACGCACACGAGAATGGTCATCTAAAAAACACACAGGGTTGGATTCTTGGTTTAATATTTAACAGTATTTATATTCACAGTATTTACATTGAACAGTATCTATGTTACAAGTATTTATACTACCAGTATTTTTATTGAATAGTATTTATATTAAGGGTATTTATATTAACAGTGTTTATATTAACAGTGTTTATGTTTAACAGTATTTATATGAACAGTGTTTATATTTAACAGCATTTATATTAACAGCGTTTATACTAACAGTTTTTATGTTGAACAGTGTTTATATTAACAGTGTTTATATTTAACAGTATGTATAATAACAGTGTTTATATTAACAGTGTTTATGTTAAACAGTATTTATATTAACAGTGTTTATGTTGAACAGTATTTATATTAAAAGTATTTATGTTGAACAGTTTTTATATTTAACAGTGTTTATATTAACAGTATTTATGTTGAACAGTGTTTATAGTTAACAGTATTTATATTTAACAGTGATTATATTAAGTTTTTATGTTGAACAGTGTTTATATTAACAGTGTTTATGTTGAACAGTATTTATATTAACAGTGTTTACATTAACATTGTTTATGTTGAACAGTATTTATATTAAAGAGTATTTATATTAACAGTGTTTATGTTGAACAGTAATTATATTAACAGTGTTTATGTTGAACAGTATTTATATTAACAGTATTTATGGTAACAGTTTTTATGTTGAACAGTGATTATATTAACAGTGTTTATGTTGAACAGTATTTATATTTAACAGTATTTATATTAACAGTGTTGATGTTGAACAGTATTTATATTAAGTGTTTATATTAACATTGTTTATGTTGAACAGCATTTATATTAACAGTATTTATCTTAAGTGTTTATGTTGAACAGTATTTCTATTAACAGTGTTTATATTAACAGTGTTTATGTTGAACAGTATTTAGTATATTGACAATGTTTATGTTGAACAGTATTTATATTAAGTGTTTATGTTGAACAGTGTTTATGTTGAATAGTATTTATATTAACAGTGTTTATGTTGAACAATATTTATATTAACAGTATTTATATTAACAGTGTTTATGTTGAACAGTATTTATGGTAACAGTTTTTATGTTGAACAGAGTTTATATTAACAGTGTTTATGCTGAACAGTGTTTATGTTGAACAGTGTTTATGGTAACAGTTTTTATGTTGAACAGAGTTTATATTAACAGTTTTTATGTTGAACAGTGTTTATATTAACAGCGTTTATGTTGAACAGTGTTTATGTTGAACAGTATTTATATTAACAGTGTTTATATTAACAGTGTTTATGTTTAACAGTATTTATGGTAACAGTTTTTATGTTGAACAGAGTTTATATTAACAGTGTTTATGTTGAACAGTATTTATAATAACAGTGTTTACATTAACATTGTTTATGTTGAACAGTATTTATATTAACAGTGTTTACATTAACATTGTTTATGTTGAACAGTATTTATATTAAAGAGTATTTATATTAACAGTGTTTATGTTGAACAGTAATTATATTAAGTGTTTATATTAACAGAGTTTATGTTGAACAGTATTTATATTAACAGTGTTTATGTTGAACAGTATTTATATTAACAGTATTTATGGTAACAGTTTTTATGTTGAACAGTGATTATATTAACAGTGTTTATGTTGAACAGTATTTATATTTAACAGTATTTATATTAACAGTGTTGATGTTGAACAGTATTTATATTAACAGTGTTTATATTAACATTGTTTATGCTGAACAGCATTTATATTAACAGTATTTATCTTAAGTGTTTATGTTGAACAGTATTTCTATTAACAGTGTTTATATTAACAGTGTTTATGTTGAACAGTATTTATATTGACAATGTTTATGTTGAACAGTATTTATATTAAGTGTTTATGTTGAACAGTGTTTATGTTGAATAGTATTTATATTAACAGTGTTTATGTTGAACAATATTTATATTAACAGTATTTATATTAACAGTGTTTATGTTGAACAGTATTTATGGTAACAGTTTTTATGTTGAACAGAGTTTATATTAACAGTGTTTATGTTGAACAGTGTTTATGTTGAACAGTGTTTATGGTAACAGTTTTTATGTTGAACAGAGTTTATATTAACAGTTTTTATGTTGAACAGTGTTTATATTAACAGCGTTTATGTTGAACAGTGTTTATGTTGAACAGTATTTATATTAACAGTGTTTATATTAACAGTGTTTATGTTGAACAGTATTTATGGTAACAGTTTTTATGTTGAACAGAGTTTATATTAACAGTTTTTATGTTGAACAGTGTTTATATTAACAGCGTTTATGTTGAACAGTGTTTATGTTGAACAGTATTTATATTAACAGTGTTTATATTAACAGTGTTTATGTTTAACAGTATTTATATTAACAGTGTTTATGTTTAACAGTATTTATATTAACAGTGTTTATGTTGAACATTATTTACATTTAACAGTGTTTATCTTGAACAGTATTTATATTAACAGTGTTTATGTTGAACAGTATTTATATTTAACAGTATTTATATTAACAGTGTTTATGTTGAACAGTATTTATATTTAACAGTGTTTATGTTGAAGTGTTTATATTAACAGTGTTTATGTTGAACAGTATTTATGTTGAACAGTACTTATATTTAACAGTATTTATATTAACAGTGTTTATGTTGAACAGTATTTATGTTGAACAGTACTTATATTTAACAGTATTTATATTAACAGTGTTTATGTTGAACAGTATTTATATTTAACAGTATTTATATTAACAGTGTTTATGTTGAACAGTATTAATGTTGAACAGTATTTATATTAACAGTGTTTATATTAACAGTGTTTATGTTGAACAGTATTTATGTTGAACAGTATTTATATTAACAGTGTTTATATTAACAGTATTTATGTTGAACAGTGTTTATATTTAAAAGTATTTATATTAACAGTGTTTATGTTGAACAGTGTTTATATTAACAGTATTTATATTTAACAATGTTTATGTTGAACAGTATTTATGTTGAACAGTACTTATATTTAACAGTATTTATATTAACAGTGTTTATGTTGAACAGTATTTATGTTGAACAGTATTTATATTTAACAGTATTTATATGGTAGTA
>JAJHIY020000012.1:325000-365000 GCA_022114975.2 Lampris megalopsis | reverse complement strand
TGACTGGTATACATCTTCTATTGCAGTAGAATTATTATATGACTGGTATACATCTTCTATTGCAGTAGAATTATTATATGACTGGTATATATCTTCTATTGCAGTAGAATTATTATATGACTGGTATATATCTTCTATCACAGTAGAATTATTATATGACTGGTATATATCTTCTATTGCAGTAGAATTATTATATGGCTGGTATATATCTTCTATTGCAGTAGAATTATTATATGGCTGGTATACATCTTCTATTGCAGTAGAATTATTATATGGCTGGTATATATCTTCTATTGCAGTAGAATTATTATATGACTGGTATATATCTTCTATTGCAGTAGAATTATTATATGACTGGTATACATCTTCTATTGCAGTAGAATTATTATATGACTGGTATACATCTTCTATTGCAGTAGAATTATTATATGACTGGTATATATCTTCTATTGCAGTAGAATTATTATATGACTGGTATATATCTTCTATCACAGTAGAATTATTATATGACTGGTATATATCTTCTATTGCAGTAGAATTATTATATGACTGTTATATATCTTCTATTGCAGTAGAATTATATGACTTATATATCTTCTATTGCAGTAGAATTATTATATGACTGTTATATATGTTCTATTGCAGTAGAATTATATGACTTATATATCTTCTATTGCAGTAGAATTATTATATGACTGTTATATATCTTCTATTGCAGTAGAATTATATGACTTATATATCTTCTATTCCAGTAGAATTATTATATGACTGTTATATATCTTCTATTCCAGTAGAATTATTATATGACTGTTATATATCTTCTATCACAGTAGAATTATTATATGACTGTTATTTATCTTCTATTACATGTGTGGCTGCCGCCCTTCTTTTGCATGTCTTACTGTTTGAGTGTGTGAGACGTGTTTTACGGCTGGATGCTGCAACCAGAGACCAAATTGACCATATCAGGATGTGTCATACAGCATGTACGTACAGGCGATGATGTTGCCATAACGATTTTTCATGCGGTTCTCGTCCTTTTTGGCTGAATCCCATGGAGCAGACTGTCCTTCAAAGAAACTCTGCAGAAACAGACAGACAGACAGACAGGCAGGCAGACAGGCAGAAGGGGTCATCATTATGTATGGCATTTGCAGTAAGATGAACAGACTAACACAGACAGCCTTCTCTCTGTCTGTCTGTCTCTCAGTTCATTTAATTTCCATCACTAACAATGTTAACGATGTCAGTTTCCAATCAAAGCAGCAGCAGCAGCAGATGTACAACACCAGACAACACCAGCCAACGGCTTGCTCCCCATGATGAACGGTGATAGAGAGAAAGATGCACAAGTACTGTTTTACTCTCGCTCTTCATCTCATACCCTCTCCTCTCTTCCTCTCCTCCTCTCTGTCATGATGCTAGAGGGAGAAATAGATCACAATGATGGATTGCTATCTATCTACAGCAGACAATTTAACAGCTCTCTATGTCTCTCTCTTTATGCCTCTCTCTCTCTCTGTCTGTCTGTCTGTCTGCCTGTCTCTCTCTCTTTCTCAAATTCAAATTCAAAAGTGCTTTATTGGCATGACAAATAGACAGGTGTATTGCCAAAGCAGTCATTACAACATGTACTTATACATAGACACATACAAGAAATCACAACATATACAGGTGCAGTATAAAAACCAGACTGGTGATCAGTTACCAGTAGTACGTATTAATTATTTATTACTTAACTGTTACTATTATTATTGTTATTATTAATTTTATTTTATATAAAGCAGTAGGGTAGTTATGCTGACTGTATCTATGTGCATTTGCATTTATGAGTCTCTGGGCTTGAGAGAGAGAGAGAGAGAGAGAGAGAGAGAGAGAGAGAGAGAGAGAGAGAGAGAGAGTGTGGTCTTGGGCTTGTTTGTGTAAAAAGTAGGAAATATGTGTGTGAATATGTGTATCATTCAGTGTCCCTCAGATGGGCGCAAGTGGAAACATATTGTGCAGCTATAGTATAGTACAGTACAGTACAGTACAGTACAGTACAGTACAGTACAGTACAGTACAGTTCTCTTTGTCTTCACCCAATAAGTAGGCTAGTTTACTGTGGTTTGGGAGAGCATTGAATTTGGGGAGTTTTTCTTCACATTTTGGGAAGAAGCATCAGGGACTGATTGGAATATTTTGCTCTCTGTTAAAAAGTGCAGCTCTGTCTCAACTACGTTGTCTTTGCACTGCTGACACACGTTTGTCTCTTGGTAGCCAAGTTTTTTTGTGTCTGTCAGTTTGTATGACTAAGCGGTGCTCACTGAGCCTGTATTTCATCAGTGTATTTCTCAAATTTGTTTCTTTTATTTTAGTTAGGTAATCTGCTCATGTATATATTCTCTGTCTAGGGCCAAATAGCATTGCACTTTGCTTTGTGGTTTTGTTTTGGATTTCCAATATTCGTAATAATTGTCTTTTAGGTTTGAGGAAATTTGTTTAAGTCGAATATGTTGTGTAGTCTAGACCTGGTCTTGTGCCTTTAAAGTGTTAGTATGTGTTAGTGGAACAGGAGAGCTGAAGACCAGGTTGGTATGAGAGTTCTTATCTATGCTCAACTCCTGGTATTGCAAGGCTTTATAATTGAAAGAGTGGGGATCACTAATTTTAGGTGTTAACAGAATTTGATCGCCCTGTTTTGAATTTTAATCAGAAGAGGATATTGGCCTAATTCTGCCCTGCAGGCACTGTTTGTAGTGTGCCGATGGACTTTTAGGATGTTTTTGTAAAACTCAACATGCAGAGTCTCAGCTGGCTGTATTTCCCATTTATCTAGTTCCTGATTTGCAAGGGGGCCCCACACTTCACTGCCATCACAGGACAATTGGTTCTATCATTGATGCAAATGTTTTTTAGCCAAATTCGGATTATAATTTCTAAAGGAATTTGTCTTTTTATGGCAAGTAAAGCCCTGCGTGCCTTGTCTCTTAGTTTATTCACTGCCATGTTGAATGTTCATTTACAATTGATTCTAAGGCCTAGGTAGGTGTAGTCTAGTGTATGTTCAATTTCATTTGGTCCTAATCTAAATATGTGCTCTGTCCCCTGACATCTGGACCTTTTTTGAAAGATTAATGGTTTAGTTTTGTTCATGTTAACTGCCAGGGCCCAGGTCTGGCGAAACCATTGAAGAAGGTCTAATTGAATCTGGAGTCCTTCCGCCGTTGGTGAAAGAAGGACTAGGTCATCTGCATAGAGTAGGAATTTGACCTCACTGTCGTGCAGAGTGAATCCAGGTGCTGATGACTTTTCCAGTATGGTCGCCAACTCATTAATGTATATGTTAAATAGAGTTGGGCTTAAAGAGCAACCCTGTCTCACGCCGCACTCCTGAAGGATATATTGGGTTCTTTCGGATCCAATTTTAATGCCACACTTAGTTCCCCAGTACATTGATTTTATAATGTCATATGTTTTACACCCTACACCACGTTCAACTAATTTGTAGAACAACCCATAATGCCAAATGGAATCAAATGCTTTTTTGAAGTCAACAAAACAAGTGAATAATTTATTTTGATTTTGAGTATATTTTTCAATTAGGGTGTGTAGGGTGTAAATATGATCAGTAGTGTGGTAATTTGGTAAGAATCCAATCTGGCTTTTACTCAAGACATTGTGTTTCATAAGGATGTTTATGAGCCGGGAGTTAATAATACTGCAAAATACCTTCCCCAGGTTACCGTTCACACAGATGCCTCGGTAGTTGTTGGGGTCAAATTTATCTCCACTTTTGTAAATTGGTGTAACTAATCCATAGTTCCAGACATCAGGGGAATATCCCACATTCAGAACACTCTCTCTGTCTCTCGCTCCCTCTCTCTCTCTTTCTCTGCCTCTCTCGCTCTGTCTCTCTCTCCACTTCCGCAGACTGAGCACAGGCAGAAAACACTCCATGCCTCTGGTGAATGGTTTAATGACTAGCTGGTGTTTGTGTTGTTCAGAGGAGAGGAAGACCATCAGTGCATCTTTCACTGAGCAGATGTGAAAATAAAAACCCTGCTGATGACTGCATTCTTTTCATGGCATCATTACCCATCATGCCCCTGCATGGTGCTCTCAACATCACCATGGTAACCCTCCTGACTCACACAGCTGGGACTCAGAAGAACAGAAATGTTTACTGTAGACGGGATGTTCAGTAAGGATTGTCATGTTTTCATTTAGTTCACCTGGAGGACAGCACAACTTCTCACTACACAAACTACACAAGCAACCAAGAGAACAGAGGTCAAAGTCAGATGATGATACAGAGAGTGATGCTAGTTAACACTGGTTCACTGATTAGATAACCCTCAACAATAGAAAAACACTACTAACTCTATTTTCATTCATTCCTATTGCTCTCTGTTTCTATCTATTGAAATTCTATTGAAATGTATTTACATTTTTATGGTACAGTATATAAATCCTCCACACCAGACTCTAAAACTAAAAAAAAAAAAACACAATATACTTATTTAAAGTAACAATCTACTACTACTACCTCTCGTAGCCGCCCTTCCCATCCACCCCTGTATGTTTTTGCTATGTTTATCTGTTGTCTTGTTTCACTGCCGTTTATTGTAAAGCGACTTTGAGTGTTAGAAAAGTGCTATATAAGTTCGATTTATTATTATTATTATTACTACTACTTTCGGCTGCTCTCATTAGGGGGCGCCACGGCGGATCATCCGTTTCCATCTCTTCCTGTCCTCTGCATCTTCCTCTGTCACACCAGCCAACTGCATGTCCTCCCTCACCACATCCATAATCCTCCTATTTGGCCTTCCTCTTTTCCACTTCCTTGGCAGCTCCATATTCAGCATCCTTCTCCCAATATACTTATTTAAAACAACAATAATTTCACAAATAATCACGAATCAGCTTTGTAATCATACAAAATATAATTTGTTGACCAGAATTTATCCAGTCTATTTCTAAAAGGGTTAACTGAAGGAGCATTACATCCTGTGGAAGCTCGTTCCATACTTGAGAGATATTTTATTGATCCCTGTGGGGAAATTACACTCTGCATTTAACCCATCCTAGCTGTAGCTAGCTTTGTGCTTTTACAGCACAAAGTGTAAAGGAGTTTTTTCTCCTTTCAGAGAAAAAAAAACCCTCTAGTGGGAACAATTTAAAGGAGTCCGTCTTGTCATACCTTTTAGTCCAAAAGGGGATGACAGGCTCAGCTATAAAATCCTGCATTCTATCAGTCATGTCTCTACATCTCCTGTACACTAGTGATGGCAATTGGCAACTTTCTTTACCTTTAATTTACAAAGGCACGAGACCGAACTTGCAAATTCAAGATAACATCTCACACTGCCTTTCCTGTCTCTCTCTCTCTCTACTGTCACTATCCAATAAGGGGGAAAATGCCAAAAAAGTAATCTTAAAAAAAAAATGTTAAAAAAAGAAAAGAAAAAAAAGATAACATCTGACAATGGATTCATATAATGGTTAAACTATTCCTTGCATGAATTCTGAAAAGTTCTTCAGATTATCACCAGCATAGTTTTGTCTTTTTAATTTTTTAAAAATGTGCCTGTGGAATTCAAGTGAACTATCAATGAGTACACGTATATCCTTTTCATCTTCCACTTGCTGAACCACCAATTCTCCAACTGTAGAATTAACGATGTTGTCATTTGGTTTCCCGGTTTGTAAATCTAAAAAAAAATTCTGGATTTAATTTCAGTAACCACCAATCACACCAATTACTCATTCTATGTAGATCTTCTAAATATTTTTGTGTCATCCGCAAAAATATATGCATCCAATTGTATGACACTAGATAAATCATTTATGTAGACAACAAAGTGTACAGGGCCCAACAAAGATCCATGTAGAACTCCAGAGGTCATGGTCTTCCAGTCTGAAGTGTCACTATTTACCACCACCTGCTGTTTCCTATTACGTAGAAAAAGTCCTGTATCCAGTCTGTAACTCTGTCTCGTCTATGCAAAAGGATTTTATTTTTGACAGTCTTTTGTGAGGAACTGTATCAAAAGCTTTTTGGAAGTCCATATTATGCAAACAACTGACTGACCTCTATCCAAAGCTGACCACTTATCAAGAACCTAGAGAAGCTGAAGTATAGTTGATCTTCCACATATAAATCCATACTGTTCATTGCTATTAAGTCTATTTGATTTCAAATGGTCAACAATATATGTCTTAATAGATTTTACCCTGTCTTCCATACTACAGATGTCAGACTAACAGGCCTAAAGTTTCCTGCTAACCATTTGTTTCCTTATCTGTCTATCCATCCATCCATCTATGCTAACATCAAATGCTGAGCGTAAATGGCAAACACACACACACACGTTCGTCTCTGGAGGCTTTTGAATGAGATGCAACCAAAGGTCCCAGAGGAGATCCGAGTTTGTGTGTGTGTGTGTGTGTGTGTGTGTGTGTGTGTGTGTGTGTGTGCGTGAGAGAGAGAGAGAGAGAGAGAGAGAGAGAGTGAGTGAGAGAGAGAGAGAGAGAGAGAGAGAGAGAGAGAGAGAGAGAGAGACAGCAGCTTGAGACACTTGTCAAACTAAGGAAGTGACAGAGAGAAAGACACACACACACACACACACACATTCTGTCAGTGCCAACAGAAAGAGATGACGAACAAAAGAAGGAAAAATGAAATAACGGCTGCTGGCAGTACGTGTGTGTGTGTGTGTGTGTGTGTGTGTGTGTGTGTGTGTGTGTGTGTGTGTGTGTGTGTGTGTGTAACAGTGCAGTGCAGCTGTGTTCTGAAGTTAAGAAAAAGTAAGTGCAGTTATTCAGCTTGTTGGTAGTTTGGTGTGCATGCGTGTGAGTGTGTGTGTATCCATGACATTGACATTTGATGTTGCTACAGTGAATAAAATATTTATGTGATATTTGATGGTCTTTATCAACCAGGTATCTACAAAAAAATCACAACAACGCATGTCATTGTGCGTTTGGCTGCTTTCTGGATATCAGAATGGATGTGAGCGAGCATCTCATGTCACATCCGGCTCTGAAATCATAACACACCTTAACGAGCTTCATCAAGTCCTCTTATAGCTGCTGGCTCATTCAGACAGTCATGGATGACATCATACACATGAACACCAACACAACATGTACTGATGTTTTGTAGCTGTATACATGAGGAACAGCACATCAACACAACATGGTTACATCAATACGGTTCTGTGACAGTGAGCGGTGCGCAGTGTGACATGGTGTGTTCTGGGCAATAATTTTTTGCTTTATTTTTTTTTTTGGGGGGGGGGGTTCCCCCATTTTTCTCCCCAATTGTACCCAGCCAATTACCACACCCTTCAGAGTCGTCCCGGTCTCTGCTCCATCCCCTCTGCTGATCCAGGGAGGGCTGCAGACTACCACATGTCTCCTCCCATACATGTGGAGTCACCAGCCACTTCTTTTCACCTGACAGTGAGGAGTTTCACCAGGGGGACGTAGCACGTGGGAGGATCACGCTGTTCCCCCCAGTTCCCCCTCCCCCCTGAACAGGCACCCCGACCGACTAGAGGAGGCGCTAGTGCAGTAACCAGGACACATACCCACATCCAGCTTCACACCCACAGACATGGCCAATTCTGTCTGTAGGGACGCCCAACCAAGCCGGAGGTAACACGGGGATTTGAACCACCGATCCCTGTGTTGGTAGGCAACGGAATAGACCACCACACCACCTGGACGCCCGATGCTTGTTTTTTAAACGTTTATTTGGAAAGGGATAATTTACATTACTCAACATTCGAAACAAATGTAAATGTACCCCAGTTAGCTAGGAGGCTAGCTTCCAGCATCCTGCTGGTGTGAGGCATGCGAGTTAGCTAAGAGGCTAGCTTCCAGCAGCCTGCTGGTATGAGTTAGCTAAGAGGCTAGCTTCCAGCAGCCTGCTGGTGTGAGGCATGTGAGTTAGCTAAGAGGCTAGCTTCCAGCAGCCTGCTGGCGTGAGGCATGTGAGTTAGCTAAGAGGCTAGCTTCCAGCAGCCTGCTGGTGTGAGGCATGTGAGTTAGCTAAGAGGCTAGCTTCCAGCAGCCTGCTGGTGTGAGGCATGTGAGTTAGACAGGCATTAGACACTAGACATTGTTGAGCGCTCATTGAAATAGATGATGATGAGCGACAGCAGAGGACAGTCAGCTACAGAAACCCTGTTCGTACCCGGGCTTGACGAGACGAAGCAGGACGGCAGACCAGACAGGCCGGATGTGAACAGTGAGGTGAAGTGAAGGAACACCACGAGTAGAAATAGAAATGTGGCAGACAGATCACATGACGTCAAGTCACAGTCATGTGTGTTCTAACAAACTGACTGGTAAGTACAACTTAGTGTTTAGTGGATACAGAGAGAAGAACACAGTGTCGTTACCATGGTTACAACATAACACATGGTGTAACCATCACTCAGCCTCATTGTCATTGTTACTCCCAAAGTTAGCAGCATGCCTGGCAGCGCTGTGCCAACTAGACCGAGCATTTCCTGTTAGCGCCGTGAGGCTAGCCCCAGGCCATGTCTCTGCCCCCGGGCACTTCCTCTGAACACAGTATTCTGCCTCCCTATTGGTCAGAGCTAAAGGTAGTTGCTAACAAACCGAGAGCTGATTGGAGGAAGGCATACTTTCTAAACCTCACGAGTGCTAATTTCAAACTTTGTTCAAAGAGTCCTGTGTTCCCTCTCTCCCCCCTCTTCCTCCCCATCTCTAATTTGAACAAGACGTCTCTCTCCCTCTCTTCCTCCCCATCTCTCATCTGAACAAGACTTCTCTCGTTCTATTCTTTTCTTCAACAACCTCTCCAACACACACACACACACACACACACACACACACACACAACACACACTTTGCATGAATTGTGTGTGTCTGAGTGTGTGTTATGTGGGTGTGTGTGTTGTATGTGTCTAAAAGTGTTTGTCTGAGTGTGTGTGTGTACGTATGTGTGAGTCTATGAGTGTGTTTGTGTGTGTGTGTGTGCTGTGTGTGTCTATGAGTATATGTTGTGTGAGTGTGTGTTTGTTGTGTGTGTGTCGTGTGTGTATATGAGTGTTTGTTGTGTGTGTGTTGTTTGTGTGTGCATGTGTGTCTGAGTCTGAGTGTGTGTCTATGAGTGTGTGTTGTGTGTGTGTGTGTGTCTATGAGTGTGTGTCGTGTGTGTATATGAGTGTTTGTTGTGTGTGTGTTGTTTGTGTGTGCATGTGTGTCTGAGTCTATGAGTGTGTGTCTATGAGTGTGTGTTGTGTGTGTGCGTGTGTGAGTGTGGGTTTGAGTGTTATCATTTCTGGTTGAGTGTGTTCCAGGATAAGCTGTGTCAAACCAGTTTCACCCTACACGACAGTCGTCATGTGTGATGATGTTTTCAGTGTTGGTGTGAGCAGCTACTGCAGGCTGACTCTCATCATCATCTGACTCTCATCATCATCTCACTCTCATCACCATCTGACTCTCATCATCATCTGACTCTCTTCATCATCTCACTCTCATCACCATCTGACTCTCATCATCATCTGATTCTATCCATCATCTGACTCTCATCATCATGACTTTATTTATCATCTCACTCTCATCATCATCTGTCTCTCATCATCATCTGACTCATCATCATCTGACTCTCATCATCTGACTCTCATCATCAGGACTTTATTCATCATCTGACTCTCATCATCATCTGTCTCTCATCATCTGACTCTCATCATCAGGACTTTATTCATCATCTGACTCTCATCATCATCTGATTCTATTCATCATCTGACTCTCATCATCATGACTTTATTCATCATCTGACTCTCATCATCATCTGACTATTCATCATACGACTCTCATCATCATCTGACTCTCATCATCTGACTCTCATCACCATCTGATTCTATTCATCATCTGACTCTCATCATCATCTGTCTCTCATCATCATCTGGTTCTATTCATCATCTGACTAATCATCATCTGACTCTCATCACCATCTGATTCTATTCATCATCTGACTCTCATCATCATCTGACTCTCATCACCATCTGATTCTATTCATCATCTGACTCTCATCATCATCTGTCTCTCATCATCATCTGATTCTATTCATCATCTGACTCTCATAATCATCTGTTTAGTGACTCCACATGTTCAGCAACACAAACAACTGGCTTCTGGGTCGAAGTAATGAGTAACATCATGCTCTGCGTTGCATATGAAGTGCACGGGCTGTGAGCAACACCAGCTAGAAGTAAAAGAGTGAGTTCTACAGATCATCTACTTCACACTGGCAAGAGGGAGCTGACGAGTTATTAAATCAACTGTATTGGCTGGTACTTAGGATCTAAATGTTAATTAGCAGGGTCATGTCTACTGGAGAGGAACACAAAGTGAACAGTTGGAAGACCAATAAGTCGTCTTACCTCGTTAATCTGTCCAATCAGATTAATTAGTTAACGAGAAGCATGAAGGAATCAGATAACAGTGATCAGTGCAGTGCTCAGCTAGTCGTGTTTGCTCTGCTCATTAACTCAACCAGGGACACTACACCACCTGCACGCTTCCACATACAGTCCAACCACATGGTAAAACACATGATCCAAACATATGGTCCAACACATGGTCCAAACACATGGTCCAACACCTGGTCCAACACATGGTCCAACACAAGGTCCAACCACATGGTCCAACACATGGTCCAACACAAGGTCCAACACATGATCCAAACATATGGTCCAACACATGGTCCAAACACATGGTCCAACCACATTACAAATTAATCTACACTTAATTTCCTGAGTATTAACAGATAGATAGATAGATAGATAGATAGATAGATAGATAGATAGATAGATAGATAGATAGATAGATAGATAGATAGATAGATAGGCAGACAGATAGCTATAGATAGATACATAGATCGCCAGCTAGCTAGATTGATAGATGGATAAAAAACAGACAGACAGACAGATAGATAGATAGCTAGACAGACAGACAGACAGACAGACAGATAGATAGATAGATAGATAGATAGATAGATAGATAGATAGATAGATAGATAGATAGATAGATAGATAGATAGATAGATAGAGAGAGATAGAGAGATAGATAGACAGACAGACAGACAGACAGACAGACAGACAGACAGATAGATATTTAAAAACATAAGAAAAAGGACTGGAGTGATTCCTTAGTCTGAATGGAGGATGAAATTACTGTGTGTGTGTGTGTGTGTGTGTGTGCTCAGTATGTATAATGGATTAGCCCTGAGGGCAGCCCGCTAGCAGGGTACCTGACTTCCATACACACACTCATCATGACATTCTCTCTTTCTTTCTCTCTCTCTCTCTCTCTCTCTCACACACACACACACACACACACACACACACACTTAAACACGGCCCTACACACACACACACACACACACACACACACACAATCCGCGTAGAGAAATTGTTCTGATAAAAAGTAAAAACATGTAGACGCGCGTGTTTGTGCGCGCGTGTGTGTTTTAGCAAAATGGGTGTTAATGTGTTCAAATATAAACCCTCACTCCACCCATGGAGTTGAGTGTCCTCTATGTGTTTAGATTTACCTGCATGGCGTTTTATCTGGAGTTTGAACTTGTGATTGTTTTGATTGTGAGGGTCCAGTTTTCAGTCTCATGCCAGGACGGTTCTGACCCACTGCCACAACTGCTTCATGTGCTTCTTACCAAACTCTGGTGATTCATACTAGGTCTCAGTTTGACAAGATCTCATTTCTGAGCCCAACTCAGTACATGCATGTCCACACACACACACACACACACACACAAACAGATGGGTACACACGTGTCCATGTGTCTCACCTCATACTCCTCCTTAAAGCCATAGCCCTCGGCACATTTCATCTGGGTGATGTGCTGCAGCAGGTCAGCAACACGGATGGCCGGGTGGAGCTGACCCGTCTGATACGGCACCGCCTCCCGCTCCGCCTCCCGCTTCTTATAGGAGTGAGTGTGGGACTGGACAAGACTACTGGTGTCGCTGGTCATAGTGTGGCTGTCATCTGGGACAGAAGGAGAGGAGGAGACCATGACGATGACTAGAAAACCAGAGAGGACGTCATAAGAGCTATCAAACATACACACAGACAGACAGCGAGAAGGACAGTCAGAGAGAAGGACAGACAGCGAGAAGGCCAGAGAGAAGGACAGAGAGAGAGAAGGACAGTCAGAGAGAAGGACAGACAGCGAGAAGGCCAGAGAGAAGGACAGAGAGAGAGAAGGACAGTCAGAGAGAAGGACAGAGAGCGAGAAGGCCAGAGAGAAGGACAGAGAGAGAGAAGGACAGTCAGAGAGAAGGCCAGAGAGAAGGACAGACAGCGAGAAGGCCAGAGAGAAGGACAGAGAGAGAGAAGGACAGTCAGAGAGAAGGCCAGAGAGAAGGACAGAGAGAGAGAAGGACAGTCAGAGAGAAGGACAGAGAGAAGGACAGACAGAGAGGACAGACAGAGAGGAGGACAGTCAGAAAGAAGGATAGTCAGAGAAAAGGACAGACAGAAAGAAGAAAGAAGGATAGTCAGAGGGAAGGACAGACAGAGAGAAGGACAGACAGAGAGAAGGACAGACAGACAGCACTGGGATGGAGACAGATGAGACACATGGTGGATAAGAACCAACAGCTCTGCACTGGTTCCTCTTGTAAAACAGGCATTAGCATTTTTAGCATTTCTCACTGAAAAAAATGGGCTCTATTAGCTTCAAGGTGGCCATCTAGCTATCTTACGGCTAGCACTAAGCATAGGTTTGAGGTGGGCATGCTGTAATACCAGTGCAGTAAGGTTCTGTTTGATGGAGAACATAAAACACTAAGACAAACTAAAAAAACCAAACAAACAAACAAGAAAGAGAGAGAGAGAGAGAAAAAGAAGAAAAGACGAGCCCCGAAGGTGGTGCCATGGTTCCCATGACAGCAAATGGAGGAATGGGGTTTATTACATCACTTGACTGAAGAAACGATGATGATTGGTGCTGTTTCAAATTTTTCACATCATCTTCAAAGCAAGTGGACTAAAACAGAAGTCCTCCATAGTGGATTTAAACTTATCTCGTCATTTTCATGGTGTTCTACCTTCTGTTAACACACAGGCCTTTAGAAAAGAAAAACCCTACAGTAGTCCAGATCTGGGATCAGGATGGGTCTTGAATTGCAGTGTGAAAACAGTGTGGTTCAGTGTCATATCTGGACTATTCCTGTCACACTTCTTAACTCCACTCCAGTTCTCCTTTACAAATGAAAAACCAACCTGTTGAACTAGGAATGAGCCCATGTGGCCCTGTGATCCTCCAGGACTCAAGATGAGTATGTTTCAACACAGGAAAGAGAAACTTCGTCCTTTTCTGTCTCTAACTCTGTTCTCATTGGCTAACCTATGACTGACTGATCAATAAAATACTCTGTCTGCACAGCTCAGCCAATCATTGGGCTAGGAGGCAGGGATGATGTAATGGAGGCAGTGGTTTGCAATTGATGGGGGGGGGGTACACCAGACAATAACAATAACCAATCAGAGAGAGAGAGAGAATGTCATTCCTGTACCCAGATTGGTTGGAGTGATGGACATGAATTGGACACAGAGGTTTCACAGGTATACGTGTTTGGATTTGTGAGGGGGTGTTGCCATGCCAACTGAAGACATCAGAGCAGGTGAAACGTGCCTACAGGTGAAGAGGTTTCCATGCGTGATGACAACAGACAAACAGAGGAGGAGAACTCCCCCCCCACCATAATACAATACTCCCCAAACCCAACCCAACCCTCCCCTGCCCCCCCTACAGGAGGGTTTTTTAACCACTTACCATTAATGGGCACTTTATACAGAGAGAAACAAGAGAAGAAGAGAGAGAAGGGTGTAAGCATTAATTTGGCTCAGCATGGAAGGCCTACAGTGAAACTATGCTAATATACAGCACGTGCAAGCGTGGAGGAAGTAGTTCCTCGCCTAGCAGATATTAGAAATACTTCATGTATGTGTAGCAGCTAGCACCTAGCCTTATCTGGGCTAAAATTAACATGTTACTGAGAACAGAATTTTCAAGCTGCTTTAACAGTAAACTTAATTTATTTCTTCACCTGTATTCAGGAGAATGCTAATACTTAGCACTGAGTGCCATGTTCTGCCTATCCTGGAACTTTTCTAGGGCCTTGATTAACCTGCAAGTGTATCTTATAATACATTATTGCTTGCTTGGCCTAAGCTAGCTCAACTATCCTAGCATGCTAATGCTAGCCTAGCTTAGGCTAGCTGTGACCCTGCAGAGGTTTTGATGGTTGGGTTTGTTTGGATTAAAATAGTAAGTCAAACTTGAGCTAAATGCTGGTTTTGCTGCTGGTGGCTCACTGACTTGGACTGCTGGCTTCTTATCTTAACTACTGTTTGGCTTGATTGAAACACACACCAACCTACACATTAGCTAACACGCTATCATTCTGTTTATCCAGACCACTGACAGCGTGGTTCTCACATGAACCAGTAATAAACTATGTTCCATTATAGAATAAACCTTTACATTTTAAGGGAATTTACAGGAAATGAAGCTTTCCAGCTTTTCTATGTCACCAGATTGTCACAATGATTAAAAAAAAAAGGGAGCAATATCTCCCTTTACACACACTGTGATTGGGTAATTTCACCCCAGTCTGTCAGCCAATCAAAACAAAGGACCAGTCCCTGCTACCATATCGTTTGCTGCCATGGTAACACTACATGCATGTGTGTACAGCATGTGTTCAACATCGTACACAACATAAATAAGGGCACAGAACAGATGGAGGGTGGTCTCGGTTCGCCGGTCAGCTGACGTCGTTTTTGAATTTAGTTTTCTGTCCTGGAATTCATGCAAACATGTCGATAACAACGCAGGAACTGATAAAAATGGCTGACAGGCTCTGATTGGCTGATTTGTTTTTGTTTTCCTCCCCCAGTTGACGTGGGCGTGTTGTGTCCATGCAGAGGTTGTAGGTCACAGACAGACGTGGCGTCATGTTGTTAATGAGAGGGGATGGAGTGAAGCCCACCTCTGCTCTCACAAACCAGAAAACAGCAAGGAACCAAAAGAAACTAGAAATACTGTTTTAACACATTAAAAAATATCAGACAAAATAAACCCACAGTAGTGGAGAAACGCCTTCTTTCTTTAAAAAGAAAGAAACATGACCAAAAAAATAAAATAAAATAAAATAAAAAAAACACAAAAAGTAAAAAATAATAATCTTGATTAAATAGGAATAAATCAAATGTAAATGATAAGAAGCCAAAGCAGCCCTGGCCGGAGACGACAACAAAAAGCAAGCAGGGATGGATGAAAACCAGAAAACCTCTCTTTCTTTCCCTGCATCTTCCATCTCACTCCCTGCTAATGGCAGGCTAGCTGTAGAACTGTGCACTTCCTGTTCTGTGGAAATGGGATTTCCTGTTTCTTGTCTGAGTTGACCATCTGAACATCAGAGGAAGAGAGATGGTGTCTCACCCAGAATAGCTGTCGGCACAAAGGGGTCTGCCATTGCCACAGCAGCAGCGTAGACATACAGACGGACAGAGAGAAGAAGAGAAGCAGAACATTCATGAAAAGAGAGGAGAAGAAGTAGAACATTCATGAAGACAGCGGCGTTCAGTCTCGGTTACATGAGTTTGTGCTATCAAGAACAGTGACGTTTATCCAACTTCCTGTAGGGCTGCTACGGGTCACCTGTGCTGCACTTTGCTGACTTTACTTCAACTTATGCAACTGCTTTAATCCTAAACAAGACCTGCACCGACTCAGCTGAGAAAGGTCAATGCCAAGTCAGACCTCATGGTGGCGCTGGAGAAAGGCATTAATGTCTAAAGTGAACATTTTCTTTCTTCTTTTTTTTTTTTAAATTTTCCCCCTTTTTCTCCCCAGTTGTACTTGGCCAATTACCCCACTCCTCTGAGCCGTCCCGGTCTCTGCTCCACCCCCTCTGCTGATCCGGGGAGGGCTGCAGACTACCACATGCCTTCTCCCATACATGTGGAGTCACCAGCCGCTTCTTTCCACCTGGTAGTGAGGAGTTTCACCAGGGGGATGTTCCCCCCAGTTCCACCTCCCCCCGAACAGGTGCCCCGGCTGACCAGAAGAGGCGCTAGTGCAGCCACCAGGACACATACCCACATCCGGCTTCCCAACCACAGACACGGCCAATTGTGTCTGTAGGGACACCCGACCAAGCCGGAGGTAGCACAGGGATTTGAACTGGCGATCCCCATGTTGGCAGGCAACGGAATAGACCGCCACGCCACCCAGATGCTTCGTTTTCTGCTGAACTGCTGGAAGTTTGGGGATGATAAATAGTCAGTAAATTTAGAATTTAGAATTCAGGCACCAAAACAAAATGGAGGAAGGTGAATTTGGTTCACTGTCGAGCAAACAGGAAGTGACCTGGGACTGGGCAGCTGGAGTGGAAATGGAGGCCAAGCAGCTGGTCCTGTGATGGCGTGCTGTTGGTTTGACACCCAACAGGTGGACGAGCTGCTCTGTCTCACAGAGCCACTAACATCTGACCACACGTTCTGATGACTTACTGAGCCGCCTCCACCCGCCATCTGACACGTCAAATGCTCACACGCCACTGGACAACACCAGCACGTGGAGCCACAACGCGTGAGCACGTTTAACAGCATGCAGGGGACACAGCAGGGGACACAGCAGGGGACACAGCAGGGTGACAAATCAACCTTTCTCTGTGGTTTCAACACTAATTTTCAGGACTTTCACCAGACACCCTTCCATCACACCTCCCAGTAGGGAGGTCAGAGGTCACCGTCCCCAAATCTGAATGTTTAGCTTGTACAACATAAAAGACTCCTAATAGTCCAGCGTTCAGACAGGGGGCAGTAAGGCTCAGGACAGTGCAAAGGATTGTGGGTAAGTTTGATTTACTATGTCAGAAGTTCCAGGAAAACATCAGATGTTAAAACATTAAAATGTAGACAGGAACAGCAGGAACACCACGTGTGTGTCTGTCTGTAGTGCGTGTGCGTGTGTGTGTGTATGGGTGTGTGTGTGTGTGTAATACGTATGTACAGTGCATCCGGAAAGTATTCACACCCCTTCACTCTCCCCACATGTTGTTATGTTACAGCCTTATCCCAAAATGGATTAAATTCTGTTTTTCTCTCATCAAGCTACACACAATACCCCATAATGACAAAGTGAAAAAGGTTTTGTAGAAATTTTTGCAAATTTATTAAAAATAAAAAACTGAAATATTGCATGTACGTAAGTATTCACACCCTTTACTCAGTACTTGGTTGAGGCACCCTTGGCAGCGATTACAGCCTCAAGTCTTCTTGGGTATGAAGCTACAAGCTTGGCACACCTATATTTGGGGTATGTCTCCCATTCTTCTCTGCAGATCCTCTCGAGCTCTGTAAGGTTAGATGGGGAGCGTCGCTGCACAGCTATTTTCAGGTCTTTCCAGAGATGTTCAATGGGGTTCAAGTCTGGGCTCTGGCTGGGCCACTGAAGGACATTCACAGACTTGTCCCGAAGCCACTCCTTCGTTGTCTTGGCTGTGTGCTTAGGGTCGTTGTCGTGTTGAAAGGTAAACCTTTGCCCCAGTCTGAGGTCCTGAGCGCTCTGGAGCAGGTTTTCATCAAGGCTCTCTCTGTACTTTGCTCCATTCATCTTTCCCTCGATCCTGACTAGTCTCCCAGTTCCTGCCGCTGGAGAACATCCCCACAGCATGAGGCTGCCACCACCATGCTTCACTGTAGGGATGGTATTAGCAAGGTGATGAGAGGTGCCTGGTTTCCTCCAGATGTGACGTTTGGCATTCAGGCCAAAGAGTTCAATCTTGGTTTCATCAGACCAGAGAATCTTGGTTCTCATGGTCTGAGAGTCCTTTAGGTGCTTTCTGGCAAACTCCAAGCGGGCTGTCATGTGCCTTTTACTGAGCAGAGGCTTCCGTCTAGCCACTCTACCATGAAGGCCTGATTGGTGGAGTGCTGCAGAGATGGTTGTCCTTCTGGAAGGTTCTCCCATCTCCACAGAGGAACACTGGAGCTCTGTCAGAGTGACCATCGGGTTCTTGGTCACCTCCCTGACCAAGGCCCTTCTCCCCCGATTACTCAGTTTGGCTGGGCGGCCAGCTCTGGGGAGGGTCCTGGTGCATCCAAACTTCTTCCATTTACGAATGATGGAGACCACTGTGCTCTTCGGAACCTTCAACGCTGTAGAAATTGTTTTGTACCCTTCCCCAGATCTGTGCCTCGATACAATCCTGTCTCGGAGGTCCACAGACAATTCCTTTGACTTCATGGCTTGGTTTCTGCTCTGACATGCACTGTCAACAGTGGGACCTTATATAGACAGGTGTGTGCCTTTCCAAATCATGTCCGATCAATTGAATTTACTACAGGTGGACTCCAATCACGATGTAGAAACATCTCACGGATGATCAGAGGAAACAGGATGAACCTGAGCTCAATTTTGAGTGTCATAGTAAAGGGTGTGAATACTTATGTGCATGCAATATTTCAGTTTTTTATTTTGAATAAATTTGCAAAAATTTCTACAAAACCTTTTTCACTTTGTCATTATGGGGTATTGTGTGTAGATTGATGAGAAAAAAAAGGAATTTAATCCATTTTGGAACAAGGCTGTAACATAACAAAATGTGGGGAAAGTGAAGGGGTGTGAATGCTTTCTGGATGCACTGTAGTATGTGTATCTGTGTATGTGTGTGTGTGTGTGTGTGTGTGTGTGTAAATATGTGTGTCTATGTGTGTATGTATGTGTGTATGTGTTTAAGTGTGTGTATGTGTGTATGTGTGTGAATGTGTGTGTATAGTTGTGTATGTGTATGTGAGTGTGTGTATGTATGTGAGTGTGTGTGTATGTATGTGTGTGTGTATGTGTGTATATGTGTGTGTATCTGTGCGTATGTGTATGTGAGTGTGTGTATGTGCGTATGTGTGTGTATGTGAGTGTGTGTTTGTGTGTATATGTGTGTGTGCATATATGTGTGTGTGTATGTATGTGTGTGTATGTGTATATATGTGTGTGTGTATGTGTGTATATGTGTGTGTGTGTGTGTGTGTGTGTGTGTGTTACCTGGATAATAAGAATTTGGGACAGTGGTACTGATGGTGTTAGTCTTCAGGGTGAAGGAGGATGGAGAGGAGACAGCTTGACAGGAAATAAAAGACAGTGTTATCTTCACTGTGGCAGGACACAGTGCAGGTTCAGTGTTTGGCCCAATGGCACTTCAGCAGGAGACCTGTGTGTGTGGCTGCTGCTGAACCTGAAAACATGAGGCGACATGGCGGGCCGGCTCCGTATGGGTCACCTCCAGCCACACTACTTAGTTTAGCGTGTGTGTGTGTGTCCTCCTGCAGGGCCGTCAGGAGGACGGGCATCATACATGTGGTTTTGAGAGACTGGTTTACACAGCGAGACTCACAGTAGCTGACCAGGTGGTTTAAAGATAAAGTTAAAATAGAAATCCCTCTGATGGATCTCAGATGCATTGAGACCTGGACTGGAATCCATATAAGTATGTCACCAGGGATGCCTTACAACATCTATCTATCCATCCATCAATCCATCCATCCCTTTCCACCTGGCAGTGTAATTCTCCATCAGTGTCAGTACGTCATGTGACTAACAAAATGTCATGTCATCGGTCACATGACCTACTGACTGTTCTAAAATTCAAATTCAAATAGCTTTATTGGCATGAACAGAAAATTCTGTCTCTACTTTCCTCTTTCTTCATTTCCCTCCTTACTTCACTCACTTTCCCTTCATCCTTCCCCCAGTTACTTCTCTCTCTCTCTCTCTCTCTCTCTCTCTCTCTCTCTCTCTCTCTCTCTCTGTGTCTGTCTGTCTCTGTCTGTGTCTATCTCTCATAGAGGGAGACAGACATTATAGTTTTGTGATGCTTTATTCAGTCATGTTGCCTGCAGCTCAACTCCAGGAAGTTTTTCACCCCCCCCCCGCCTCTCTCAGTACAGACCAGTATAAACCAGTATAGACGAGTGCAGCCTGTAGCGTAAGGGCAGTCCTCATCCAGCGTAGACTAGTGTAGACCAGTACAGGAATGTATTGACAGACAGCCCCTTGAGATGTAACATCTCGTTTTCAAGGAGCTTCTATAGACACAAATATAAAACCATAAAACACATACCCACAAAAACAGCATTACATAACAAACACACACTGTAAACCACAGATACAGACAACTCACCCACCCTCTCTCACCCACACCCACAGTCCTCAGAAGTTGTACAAGACAAATTGGATACAATGACCCGCATGATAAAGCAAGTACATCAGCACAAAGAGCAGCTGCAGAAATTGTGGACAGTTTTAGATTTCTCGGTTTACACATCACAGACACCCTCACATGGTCTCTCAACACCAGCTGCATCCTGAACAAGGCACAGCTGAGACTGTATCTTCTGAGGCGTCTCAAGAGTTTTGGTATGAGTACCTAAACGCTAGTGAACTTTTATCTCAGTACCACACAGAGTGTGTTGACAGGCTGTATCATAGTGTGGTTTGGTAACCTGACTGCTCAGGCCTGCAGACTGCTGCAGTCACTGTAAAGACAGCAGCAACAATCATCTGCATGGAACTACCACTACTTCATAACATTTACACCAGTTGCTGCAAGAGGAAATCCCAAAACATTATTAAGGACACCAGGCACCCAGCTCATGACTGTTCTCACTCCTTCCCTCTAAAAAACATCAGTGGAGCATCAAACCACACACCACCCATCTCAGTAATAGTTTCTTTCCATGGGCAGTCAGGTTGCTGAACAGCTGACGCACCCATATGCACCAAATTATAGTGTTATCATGTACTGTATATTGTGTCTATAATGTATGAATTCATGTGCACATAGTCTAGGTCTAGTGTAGGGATGGTGTGCACTTGTGTCCTTCATCCTTGTGTCCTTTGTGTTAAAGCAGAGGGAGCCAGAGCACAAGAATTTCATTGTATTCCAATACTCATGACAAAGTTAAACTTGAACTTGAATTGCAGCAGTTGGTCTTCAGTTTATTTTTAGCAGAAATAAACTGAAGATTTGAAGCGCACACAAATTAAAAGCATAAACAGGTTGTTTTAAGATGAGAAAATAAAGATGTCCTGAAGCAGTAGACGGAGGTAATAGATCTCGCAAAAAGAGGAAGATTGTGCCAGTTGAAAGGAGCTCTCCTTTTTTTACTGTTATTTTTTAATTATCCTTTTATTTTATTTATTTTATTTCTTATCTTATTTTTATTATTATTATTATTTTATTGGAATGACCTGCGTCTGACTTCTTTGAAGATATACACAAAGGGATATTGTGTATATCTGAGTGGATATGAAGATGTAGTACATGGAACCAAAAACTGTTTCAAATAGAGAGGACAAAGTAAACACATTTGAGGATGAACTGAACCCAGTGAAATTGCCTTCTAGATTTAAGCTGCAGCCAATTCAGCGATTCAGATATGAAACAATGGTGAGTGCTATATGGACACCTCAAACCAAATCTACATAGAGAATTCTACACAACACTAAGGGGCCTAAGATAAGTGTCAAAAGTGTTCTGATAGACAATGTCAACATAATCAATAATAGGTTGTATCAACTGAGAATTCTTTTTCTGACTTGACATGTAAAACAATTAATTGAGCAATAAAGTGAACTTAGATAACCATATATTCTTTTTATAATAAAATCAATGTGGGGCTTAAAGGAGAGTTCAGGGTCAATTCAAAGTCCAAGATATTTGAACAAATCAATTTTCTCAAGGGGTGACCCATCGGCAAAATAAATAGGCAAATCAAATTGATATGAATGACTGATCCTTGCCAAACACCATGCTTCAGGACTTCTTATTCAATTAAATTTTGTTGTTCTGAAACCAGTTTTGGACCAAATTAAAATGGAACTGTGAAGAATTCGGGATTTGTAATATATCAGAGTTAGAAATTTAAATAACAGTGTCATCAGCATAAAGATGAATAAGATGGAGCATATTTGAGGTAAGTCATTAATAAAAATAGAAAAAAGAAGTGGTCCCAAGGTGGAACCTTGTGGAACACCCTTTTCAACAATCAAATAGACTGAGAACCTTGAAAGACAACACACTGATGTCTATTATAAAGATAGGCATTAAACTAGAGGAGAGCATTTTGAGTTAATCCAATAAAATAGAGATGATCACAGAGGAGGTAGTGATCAACCTTATCAAAAGCCTTGGAAAGATTGATAAAAATTGCACCTGTGAGTCGGCCTTTCTCAAAGGAAGGGAACACATCATTAGTGAATTTTTAGAAGAGCCTTGGTGGTTGAAAAGTTAGGTCTAATACCTGATTGAGATGGGAGATAAAATATTGAGCAGATTGATGTACTGTAATAATTGATTAAAAATAAGTTTCTCAAAGATTTTGGCAATAGTAGAAATAATAAAAACTGGTCGATAACGATTCACATCGGATGGGTCTCCGCTTTTGAAAAGGGGGGTAATTCTGGCACATTTCTATTTGGGGGGAATTGAACAAGTAGACAGAGACAAGTTAAATAAATCTGCAAGAGGATACATTATTATATAAGCGGCAAGTTTAATAAATTTGGCTTCCAAACCATCTGGACCAGCACTACTCCTTTCTTTTAACTCACATATAGCAGGAAATACATCAGTAATAAATAAAGGTTCAGGAATAATTTCATTATTAAGTCTTGTCCGGTTTATGAAGCCTTTGATAGTTTTATTGAGAATATGGTACATATCAGAATAGACAAGTGTAGTACACCAATGTAAACCAGTGTATACCAGTATAGGTCAGTATAGACCAATTCAGACTAGTGTAGTCCAGTATATAACAGTATAGACCAGTTAGGTCCAGTACACCAGTCTATAACAGTATAGGTCAGTACAGACCAGTTCACACCAGTGAATAGCCAAGTTTACAGTGTCATCAGCTACTGAGCTAAAAAGGAAATAAGTTGCATTACTTACTGGGTCAAAATAAGAGTCCTTGCTTTAGTGATGTGACAGAACCATGATCGTGTCAAATCAAGTGGAGTATTAACAGAGAGGAATAAACATGTGCAAGTTAACAGGAGACAGAACGTTTCAGCTGATGGCAGGTGAAGAGGAACTAATCTGTGTGTGTGTGTGTGTGTGTGTGTGTGTGCGTGTTTATTTATTCATTAGTGTTGTGGTTGCTGCAGCACTCTGCTCAGAGTGACGAAACTAGACTTGTCACTGCCAATCTGTCTCTCTCTCTCTCTCTCTTACAATATTCAAGAGAGCCAATTGCTCAGTGAAATACTTCACTTTTCACTGTGTGACTGACAGAGAGAGGGGTGGTGGTGGTGGGGGGAGTCATTCTAGTTGTTACTGGTTTCATTTAGAAGCACTGAGGGTCAACATCAGAACATGTATTCTGATTTTGACCCAGAGAAAGAACAGTGACGACATGCTGTCCAGCTGTGTTATCACATGCTTCTGTCCAGAGTGACTTAAGAGACAGACCATCCAACACACATCTTACACAAGTCTGTTATTCATGTACACAACTGCTGAGTAAGTGTGTCTGCGCCTGTGTGTGTGTGTGTGTGTGTGTGCATTACTCACTGTGTCCGTTCAGCGTGTGTGTGTGTGTGTCCATGAAGGAGATGGCCTCTTGCTGACAGTTGGTCCCATGTTCGGTGTAACTCTTGTCCATCGAGTTCACCATGACCGTCATCTCCTGCCTGGTGGAACTCAGCGTCTCCTTCCTCTTCTTAGCCAGCTTACTGCAACGCAGAAGGACACCCCCACACACGAGACAGAAAGACAGACGGACGGACGGACGGACGGACAGACAGACAGACAGACAGACAGTCAGACAGACAGACGGACGGACGGACGGACGGACAGACAGAGAGAGACGGGGGTAGAAAGAGTTTTTATTTTACGCATGTCATAAGAGTGCAATTGTTTGTATTGTCTCTCCATCTGTCGGTTGCCTACGGTAACAGTCATCCTGCCGTACTGAACAGAAAAGAAAAACATCTACTGACAGTCCACTCTGTCTCTGTCATTGTCTTTCCTTTTCTGTTTATCTGTGTCTTTATTTTGAGATTAGGCTGTTTATAAATGATGAGTAATAGTTTCTTCTTTTGACTCCCTCCTCACACACACACACACACACACTCCTCTCTCTCTCAAACTCTCTCTCTCTCTCACACACACACTCACTCTCTCTCTCTCTCTCTCTCTCTCACACACACACACTCTCTCTCGCTCTCTCTCACACACACACTCTCTCACTCTCTCTCTCACACACACACTCTCTCTCTCACTCTCACACACTCTCTCTCACACTCTCTCTCACACACTCTCTCACACACTCTCTCTCTCTCTCACACACACACACTCTCTCTCGCTCTCTCTCACACACACACTCTCTCACTCTCTCTCTCACACACACACTCTCTCTCTCACTCTCACACACACACACTCTCTCTCACACACTCTCTCACACACTCTCTCACACTCTCTCTCACACTTACACACTCTCTCACTCTCTCTCTCACACACACACTCTCTCACTCTCTCTCTCACACACACACTCTCTCTCTCACTCTCTCACACACACAAACTCTCTCTCGCTCTCTCTCTCACACACACACTCTTTCTCTCTCTCACACACTCTCTCTCACACTCTCTCTCACACACACACTCTTTCTCTCTCTCACACACTCTCTCTCTCGCTCTCTCTCTCTCACATACTCTCTCACTCTCTCTCGCTCTCACACACACACTCTCTCTCTCGCTCTCTCTCGCTCTCTCTCTCACACACACACACACACACTCTCACACACACTCTCTCTCACTCTCTCACACACACAAACTCTCTCTCTCACACACACACTCTCTCTCACTCTCTCTCACACACACAAACTCTCTCTCTCACACACTCTCTCTCTCACTCTCTCTCACACACACAAACTCTCTCTCGCTCTCTCTCACACACACAAACTCTCTCTCGCTCTCTCTCTCTCACACACACACACTCTCTCTCACACACACACTCTTTCTCTCTCTCACACTCTCTCTCTCTCTCTCTTTCTCTCTCACACACACACACACACACAATGTGGTTTATGTTCAAAGCAGCATGAGGCTGATCGGGAACAGACACAAACATCAGTAAAGGAAGAGAAACAAAGTAAAGAAGGAGAGAGGGAGAGAGAGATTGTAAGAGAGAGATATATAAGAAAGAAATATGGTGAAAAATTAATACTATATAAACACACATTAAGAATAAAAAAACAAAGCCATGTAGATAGAACCCTACAGGAAATAGAAAATTCCCTGAATCAAAACCAATTCTGGGAAATGTGGAATAATTTGAGCGCTACAAAACCACAAGACCTGCCTATCCAAAATGGAGAAATTTGGAAAAGTCATTTTGAACATATCTATTCGGAAATCCAACAAGAACACTCAAATTCCAATTACAATCTGATCAAACAAAAATTAATCGAATGCACTATAAAAGACAACCAAAACCCACTGGATTTTCCAGTAACACAAGAAGAATTAGCACAGAAGCTCAAATCCTTAAAACCCAATAAAGCTTGTGGCCTTGACAGCATCAGAAGCGAGATGCTTAAAAACAGCACACCTGAGCTGCAAAGGGCAGTACTCAAATTGTTCAACATCGTTCTAAGTTCGGGATATTTTCCTGACACCTGGAGCAAAGGGCTTATAACCCTTACTTATAAAAATGGAGACAAACGGGATCCTAATAATTTCAGAGGCATTTGTGTGAGCAGTAGTCTGGGGAAGGTGTTTAATAGCATTTTGAACAATCGAATTCTAACCCTCCTTAACGATCACAATGTCCTGAGCAAAGGTCAAATTGGCTTCCTCCCAAATCACCGGACTACGGACCATATTTACACCCTACACACCCTCATGAATGAAAATGTGAATCAAACCAAAAATGGAAAAATATTTGCTTGTTTTATTGACTTCAAAAAAGCTTTCAACTCCATTTGGCATGAAGGACTATACTATAAACTTTTACAAAGTGATGTAGGGGGTAAAGTATATGACATAATAAAGTCAATGTATTCGGACAACAAATGTGCAGTTAAGATTGGAGACAAACACACTGAGTTCTTCACTCAGAATAGAGGGGTGAGACAGGGCTGTGGACTTAGCCCGACACTGTTTAATATATACATTAATGAACTGGCGGTGCAGCTGGAACAGTGTGCAACCCCAGGTCTCCCCCTGTATGACATGGAAGTGAAATTTTTGCTTTATGCAGATGATCTAGTTTTGTTGTCACCAACCACAGGTGGGCTGCAACAACTACTAGACCTGCTCGAGGACTATTGCCAGCACTGGGCCCTGGCAATCAATCCAAAAAAGACAAAAGTAATGATCTTCCAGAAGAAGCCCAGATGTCAGGAAAATAGACACCAGTTGACTCTAGGTAGCATCACCTTAGAGCATACGATGCAGTATACTTACCTTGGTCTAATTATTACAGCATCAGGAAGTTTCAGTAGGGCAGTGAATAACCTAAAACAAAAAGCTGGCAGAGCTCTATATGCAATTAAAAATGAATTCTTTAACATTGATATACCAATCTCCATCTGGTGCAAACTGTTTGATAGTGTAATTCTGCCCATTGCGCTGTATGGAAGTGAGGTATGGGGTCCACTCAGTCCTTCCAGCTACACTAGATGGGACAAGCATCCAGCAGAAACCCTACATGCTGAATTCTGTAGAATGATTCTGAAAATACAAAGGAAAACACCAAACAACGCATGTAGGGCAGAATTAGGCCGGTTTCCATTACTGATAAATGTACAAAAAAGATCTCTAAATTCCTGGATGCACTTAAATACAAGCCCAACAAATACATTGCACGTTAAAGCTCTGAAAACCCAAGAACTGAACCCCGAAAAGAGTCCCCTGAAGCAGCTGGTTCTGAGACTCACTAAGCCTTTAACAAATACTGAGACCAACCCACCTCCGGCCAGCACTGCATCCCAAACAAAGATTATGATAAATCAGCTATAAAACAAACAAACATGAGGATAAATCAGCTACAAAACAAACCAACATGAGGATAAATCAGACTATAAAACAAACCAACATGAGGATAAATCAGGCTATAAAACAAACCAACATGAGGATAAATCAGCTATAAAACAAACCAACATGAGGATAAATCAGCTATAAAACAAAACAACATGAGGATAAATCAGCTATAAAACAAAGCAAGAACAATTATCTGAAACATTGGAACGCTGAAATCAAAACTCAAAACAAACTAGAAGTCTATCGGGCCCTAAAAACAAGCTATGATCTGGAAGAATACCTCTTAACTGCCAGAGACAGGAAGCAGCGACAGACCCTCACTAAATACAGGCTCAGTGACCACAGTCTAGCCATTGAAAAGGGGAGACACAAAAAGACGTGGTTGCCAAAAGAGCATCGAACATGTGGTCAGTTCATGACAGATGAGGTGGAGACAGAGGGGCACTTCCTCCTTAAATGTGACACATTTGAGAAACAGCGCCGGGCTTTTGTCAAGGAACTGGAACATGTGATTCCAGAGTAGCAGGAAATGGAGGACGCAGGTAAGCTGCGGGTGGTCCTGGGAGGGGGCCAGCGGCGAGCATTGCAGCAAGATTTATATTTTCCTGCCACAACCTGAGAGACAGTGAGGGACGGCACCTATTGCTACTGTTGTTGTTTAATATCATAATCATTTTTGTTGTTGCTGTTATCATTGTAATCATTGTTGTTGTTGTTGTTTAATATCATAATCATTGTTGTTGTTGCTGTTAATATTATAATCATTGTTGTATTGTGTTGTTGTTGTTTTACATGCTTTGGCAATATGTACACATATGTCATGCCAATAAAGCACATATTGAATTGAATTGAACTGAATTGAGAGAGCCATTAGAGGATGGAGCTGAAAGTTGGGAGAGACAGACAGACAGGCAAGACAGGCAGCCAGACAGACACGCAGGCAGGCAGGCAGGCAGAGACAGACAGGCAGGCAGCCAAACAGACAGACAGCCAGAGACAGTCGGAAAGACTACCTATCTGTCTGACAGACAGAAAGGCAGACAGGCAGCCAGACAGACACGCAGGCAGCCAGCCAGGCAGGCAGGCAGGCAGGCAGAGACAGACAGGCAGGCAGCCAGACAGGCAGACAGCCAGTGGAACATGGACGTGCAGTGGAACATGGGCAGTAGATGATGATAACAAGTATGTGTCAGTAGACGTGCAGTGGAACAGGGGCAGTAGACGATGATAACAAGTATGTGTCAGTAGATGTGCAGTGGAACAGGGGCAGTAGGTGATGATAACAAGTATGTGTCAGTAGATGTGCAGTGGAACAGGGGCAGTAGATGATGATAACAAGTATGTGTCAGTAGATGTGCAGTGGAACATGGGCAGTAGGTGATGATAACAAGTATGTGTCAGTAGATGTGCAGTGGAACATGGGCAGTAGGTGATGATAACAAGTATGTGTCAGTAGATGTGCAGTGGAACAGGGGCAGTAGGTGATGATAACAAGTATGTGTCAGTAGATGTGCAGTGGAACAGGGGCAGTAGATGATGATAACAAGTATGTGTCAGTAGATGTGCAGTGAAACAGGAGCAGTGGATGATGATAACAAGTATGTGTCAGTAGACGTGCAGTGCAACAGGGGCAGTAGGGGATGATAACAAGTATGTGTCAGTAGATGTGCAGTGCAACATGGGCAGTAGGTGATGATAACAAGTATGTGTCAGTAGATGTGCAGTGCAACATGGGCAGTAGGTGATGATAACAAGTATGTGTCAGTAGATGTGCAGTGCAACATGGGCAGTAGGTGATGATAACAAGTATGTGTCAGTAGATGTGCAGTGCAACAGGGGCAGTAGAGATGATAACAAGTATGTGTCAGTAGATGTGCAGTGGAACAGGGGCAGTAGATGATGATGAGCAGTATGTGTCAGTAGACGTGCAGTGCAACAGGGGCAGTAGACGATGATAACAAGTATGTGTCAATAGACGTGCAGTGGAACAGGGGCAGTGGATGATGATGAGAAGTATGTGTCAATAGACGTGCAGTGCAACAGGGGCAGTAGATGAGGGTGAGAAGTATGTGTCAATAGATGTGCAGTGCAACAGGGGCAGTAGATGAGGGTGAGAAGTATGTGTCAGTAGATGTGCAGTGCAACAGGGGCAGTAGATGAGGGTGAGAAGTATGTGTCAGTAGATGTGCAGTGCAACAGGGGCAGTAGATGAGGGTGAGAAGTATGTGTCAGTAGATGTGCAGTGCAACAGGGGCAGTAGATGAGGGTGAGAAGTATGTGTCAGTAGATGTGCAGTGCAACAGGGGCAGTAGATGAGGGTGAGAAGTATGTGTCAGTAGATGTGCAGTGCAACAGGGGCAGTAGATGAGGGTGAGAAGTATGTGTCAGTAGATGTGCAGTGCAACAGGGGCAGTAGATGAGGGTGAGAAGTATGTGTCAGTAGACGCGGTGTGCTGATGAACTGATCACCTCCTGTCTGCAGGCTGCTGCAGCCCTGCTTGTTCAGCTGCCCAACACTCTTCCTCCCTGTTTCCATTTTATGCAAGCATAACAGGGCTTCACATTACTGACCCCACTCTCCAAAGACCACACACACACACACACACACACACACACACACACACACACACACACACACACACACACACACACACACACACACACACACACACACACACACACACACACACACACACAAACACACACACACCAAGAACCTTTCAGAGCCAGATGTATTTATATATTTTCTATCTTTCTATTCTGAGTGTACGAATAAAAACATCCATTTGTCCAATTGCAGTGTAACACACACACACACACACACACACACACACACACACACACACACACACACACACACACACACACACACACACGAGTTGAAAATTTAACCCTGACCTGAAAATGGAGAAGAAAAATATAAAAAAATAAATAAGCTTTTAAACTGAACATGAAGATTGTGTGTGTGTGTGGTCTTTGATGGGGTTAAGGCGGAGGGGAGGTGAAAAGAGGAGGAGAGGAGCGGGGGAGGTGAAAGTGCCCTCAGGCAAGGCACTCTGCCCACCTCCATCTCACTCTCCTTTCTATAGACTCCCACCCCCTCATCTCTCTCTCCGTCTATCCCTCCACCCCTCTGTCTGTCTGTCTGCAGTTTCCACCTCTCTTGTCTCTCTCTATCCCTCTGTCTGTCTGTTTGTCTCTAGTTTCCACCTCTCCTTTCCTCCCTCTCTTGTCTCTCTCTATCTCTCCACCCCTCTGTCTGTCTGTCTGTCTCTAGTTCCTCCCTCTCTTGTCTCTCTCTATCTATCCACCCCTCTGTCTGTCTCTAGTTTCCACCTCTCCTTTCCTCCCTCTCTTGTCTCTCTCTATCTCTCCACCCCTCTGTCTGTCTGTCTGTCTCTAGTTCCTCCCTCTCTTGTCTCTCTCTATCTCTCCACCCCTCTGTCTGTCTGTCTGTCTCTAGTTCCTCCCTCTCTTGTCTCTCTCTATCTCTCCACCCCTCTGTCTGTCTGTCTGTCTCTAGTTCCTCCCTCTCTTGTCTCTCTCTATCATCCACCTCTGTCTGTCTCTAGTTCCTCCCTCTCCTTTCCTCCCTCTCTTGTCTCTCTCTATCTCTCCACCCCTCTGTCTGTTTGTCTGTCTCTATAGTTTCCACCTCTCTTGTCTCTCTCTATCTCTCCACCCCTCTGTCTGTCTGTCTGTCTCTAGTTCCTCCCTCTCTTGTCTCTCTCTATCTCTCCACCCCTCTGTCTGTCAGTCTCTAGTTTCCACCTCTCCTTTCCTCCTTCTCTCTTCTCTCTCTGTCTATCTCTCATCCCTGTCTGTCAGTCTCTAGTTTCCACCTCCCCTTTCCTCCCTCTCTCTTCTTTGTCTATCTCTCCATCCCTCTGTCTGTCTGTCTGTCTGTCTGTCTCTACTTTCCACCTCTCCTTTCCTCCCTCTCTCTTCTCTGTCCGTCTATCTCTCCATCACTGTCTGTCTTTCTGTCAGTCTCTAGTTTCCACCTATCCTTTACTCCCTCTCTTCTCTCTCCGTCCATCTCTCTATCCCTCTCTCTTTCTCCATCCCTCTCGTCTCTCTCTGGCTATCTCTCCACCCCTCTCTCTTTCTCCATCCCTCTCTATCTCTCTTATCTGTCTCTATCTCCTCTTTCACCATCCCTCTCTCTCCCTCTATCTACCTATCTCACTCACACACACACACACACACACACACACACACACACACACACACACACACACACACCTGTGTTTAAGGGGGGGGAGTGGTGGTTTCTATGGAAACATGGCAGGATGGGAAGCCACACAAAAAGATGGAGTATTTCTTTTCGGTTGCCCACACTCACACACGAGGTGTTTAATCAGCTTTTCATCCTTTTTTACAAGTTTGACAGTGAAAGATCATCATAGAAAATACAACCTCTGTGACTGTGAGAGAGAGACAGACAAAGAGAGAGACAGAAAGGGAGACAGACAGAAAGAAAGAAAGACAGACACAGAGACAGAAAGACACAGAGACAGAAAGAGAGACAGAACAGAGAGACAGATAGAAAGAAAGAAAGAGACAGAACAGAGAGAGAGAGACAGGCAGACAGATAGACAGACAGACAGACAGACAGACAGAGAAACAGACAGAGAGCGAGAGACAGAAGGAGAGACAGATAGAGAGACAGAGAGGCAGATAGAGAGACAGACAGAGACAGAGACAGAGAGGGACAGAGAGAGATAAAAAAAAAAGAGTCCCCTGAAGCAGCTAGTTCTGACACTCACTAACCCTTTAACAAATACTACGACCAACCAACCTCAGGCCAGCACTGCATTCCAAACCAACATGAGGATAAATCAGACTATAAAACAAACCTTCACCATCACCTGTCCTAAGTATAACCACATTACAAATCATTAATACCCAAACACCGAAAACACATCCATCCAAACTTCAGAAGCCTCCACGACATCAGCAAACTAGCCATCCTACTTGGAGAGGAGAAGACAAAGTAGCCATCCTACTGGGAGAGGAGAAGACAAACTAGTCATCCTACTGGGAGAGGAGAAGACAAACTAGTCATCCTACTGGGAGAGGAGAAGACAAACTAGTCATCCTACTGGGAGAGGAGAAGACAAACTAGCCATCCTACTGGGAAAGGAGAAGACAAACTAGCCATCCTACTGGGAGAGGAGAAGACAAACTAGCCATGCTACTGGGAGAGGAGAAGAAAAACTAGCCATCCAACTGGGAGAGGAGAAGACAAACTAGCCATGCTACTGGGAGAGGAGAAGACAAACTAGCCATGTTACTGGGTGAGGAGAAGACAAGCTAGCCATCCTACTGGGAAAGGATAAGACAAACTAGCCATCCTACTAGGAGAGGAGAAAACAAACTAGCCATCCTACTGGGAGAGGAGAAGACAAACTAGCCATGCTACTGGGAGAGCAGAAGACAAACTAGCCATCCTACTGGGAGAGAAGAAGACAAGCTAGCCATCCTACTGGGGGAGGAGAAGACAAGCTAGCCATGCTACTGGGAGAGGAGAAGCCAAACTAGCCATCCTACTGGGAGAGGAGAAGACAAACTAGCCATCCTACTGGGAGAGAAGAAGACAAACTAGCTATGCTACTGGGAAAGCAGAAGACAAACTAGCCATTCTACTGTGAGAGGAGAAGACAAACTAGCCATCCTACTGGGAGAGGAGAAGACAAACTAGCCATCCTACTGGGAGAGGAGAAGACAAACTAGCCATCCTACTGGGAGAGGAGAAGACAAGCTAGCCATCCTACTGGGAGAGGAGAAGACAAACTAGTCATCCTACTGGGAGAGGAGAAGACAAACTAGCTATGCTACTGGGAGAGGAGAAGACAAACTAGCCATGCTACTGGGAGAGGAGAAGACAAACTAGCCATCCTACTGGGAGAGGAGAAGACAAGCTAGCCATCCTACTGGGAGAGAAGAAGACAAACTAGCTATGCTACTGGGAGAGGAGAAGACAAACTAGCCATCCTACTGGGAGAGGAGAAGACAAACTAGCCATCCTACTGGGAGAGGAGAAGAAAAACTAGCCATGCTACTGGGAGAGGAGAAGACAAACTAGCCATGCTACTGGGAGAGGAGAAGACAAACTAGCCATCCTACTATAGAGAGACAGAGAGGCAGATAGAGAGACAGACATAGACAGAGACAGAGAGGGACACAGAGAGATTAAAAAAAAGAGTCCCCTGAAGCAGCTAGTTCTGACACTCACTAACCCTTTAACAAATACTACGACCAACCAACCTCAGGCCAGCACTGCATTCCAAACCAACATGAGGATAAATCAGCTATAAAACAAACCAACATGAGGATAAATCAGCTATAAAACAAACCAACATGAGGATAAATCAGCTATAAAACAAACCAACATGAGGATAAATCAGCTATAAAACAAACCAACATGAGGATAAATCAGCTATAAAACAAACCAACATGAGGATAAATCAGCTATAAAACAAACCAACATGAGGATAAATCAGACTATAAAACAAACAAACATGAGGATAAATCAGCTATAAAACAAACCAACATGAGGATAAATCAGCTATAAAACAAACCAACATGAGGATAAATCAGCTATAAAACAAACCAACATGAGGATAAATCAGCTGTAAAACAAACCAACATGAGGATGAATCAGCTATAAAACAAACCAATATGAGGATAAATCAGACTATAAAACAAACATGAGGATAAATCAGCTATAAACCAAACCAACATGAGGATAAATCAGCTATAAACAAACCAACATGAGGATAAATCAGACTATAAAACAAACCAACATGAGGATAAATCAGCTATAAAACAAACAAACATGAGGATACATCAGCTATAAAACAAACCAATATGAGGATAAATCAGCTATAAAACAAACCAACATGAGGATAAATCAGACTATAAAACAAACCAACATAAGGATAAATCAGCTATAAAACAAACCAACATGAGGATAAATCAGACTATAAAACAAACCAACATGAGGATAAATCAGCTATAAAACAAACAAACATGAGGATACATCAGCTATAAAACAAACCAACATGAGGATAAATCAGCTATAAAACAAACCAACATGAGGATAAATCAGCTATAAAACAAACCAACATGAGGATAAATCAGCTATAAAACAAACCAACATAAGGATAAATCAGCTATAAAACAAACCAACATGAGGATAAATCAGCTATAAAACAAACTAACATGAGGATAAATCAGCTATAAAACAAACAAACATGAGGATACATCAGCTATAAAACAAACCAACATGAGGATAAATCAGCTATAAAACAAACCAACATGAGGATAAATCAGCTATAACCCACTAGACTTCCATATTAAAGAGAACCAGAACCCACTAGACTTCCTTATTAAAGAGAACCACAACCCACTAGACTTCCCTACTAAAGATAACCAGAACCCACAAGACTTCCCTACTAAAGATAACCAGAACCCAGTAGACTTCCCTATTAAAGATAACCAGAACCCACAAGACTTCCCTATTACTGAGCAGGAACTTAAGGGCAAAATGGAAAAAGTAAAAACTAAGAAAGCACCTGGACCTGACAGCATCCTAAATGAGAGGCTAAAAGGCCTGAGCTCAAAATTTCAATTGGCCATCTCAAAATTGTTGAATTTGGTTCTGAGCGTGGGCTACTTCCCTAACTTCTGGACTCTAGGACTAATAACCCCAATCTTTAAAAATGGAGACAAATTTGACCCAAATAACTACTGAGGCATTGTGTGAACAGTAATCTGGGGGAGATTTTTTGTAATATTATAAATTCTAGACTGCTAGACTTCGTTACAAAGCACAATGTCTTGAGTAGAAGCCAAATTGGATTTTTACCAAATCACCGCACATCTGATCATATTTACACCCTGCACATCCTAATTGATAAACACGTAGTCCAAAATAAAAGCAAAATTTTGCATGCTTCATTGGTTTCAGGAAAGCTTTCGACTCTATCTGGCACCAAGGATTGTTTTACAAAGTTACTGAAAGTGGTGTAGGGGGTAAAACCTATGACATCTTTAAATCGATGTACACAGAAAAGAAGTGTGGAATAAAAGTTGGTGATAAATGAACAAATTTCCTCTCTCAGGAACGCGGAGTGAGACAGGGATGCTGCCTGAGTCTAACTTTTTCAACATTTACATCAATGAATCGGCAAAAACTCTAGACCAATCAGCAGCACCCGGCCTCACTCTACACGACTCAGAGATCAAATTCCTGCTCTATGTATGCAGACGACCTGGTTCTGCTGTCTCCTACTGCACAGGGCTTACAGCAGAACCTGGACCTGCTGGAGCAGTACTGCCAGACCTGGGCCCTGGCAGTACACATGAAAAAGACCAAAATCATGATTTTTCAAAAAAGATCCAGCTCTCGGGGAATTAAATATACATTCCCATTAGGAGGAAACCATATTGAACATTCCCAGAACTATAATTATTTAGGACTGAAAATCAGCAACACAGGAAATTTTAACCTGGCAGTGAATGAACTGAGAGAAAAAGCACGCAGGCCTTTCTATGCCATAAAACGACACATTTTTGTAGACATGCCAATTAGAATCTGGCTAAAAATATTCCAATCAGTAATCGAACCAATTGCCCTCTATGGCAGTGAAGTGTGGGGTCCAATTACAAATGAAGAATTTAGCAACTGGGACAAACATCCAATTGAGACCCTGCATGCGGAGTTCTGTAAGAACACATCCAGAGGAGAACAACAAACAACGCATGCAGGGCAGAATTAGGTCAATATCCATTACTGATCAACATATAGAAAAGGCCAATCACATTCTGGCAACATCTGAAAAACAGTGACCCCCCCCCCCCCCGCTCAGACCACTATAAAGCCTTGCAATACCAAGAGCTGAGCAAAACCAGTCCCCTCACTCAACTGGTCCTGACGCTCAGCTCACTAACAAACACTAACACTTCACAGCATCAGGACCAGAACATCGGAATCCATCAAATTATAACTCAACAAAAACTACATTATATTACTTATTGGGACACACAAACTAAAAACCAACATAAAATGCAATGCTACCCAGCCCTAAAAAGACAGTACACTGTGGCAGAATATCTGCACACAGTGACTGACACCAAACTGAGAACCACCTGGACGGAGTACAGACTCAGTGAGCACGGCCTGGCCGTAGAAAAAGGCTGACACAGACAAACATGGCTGCTGGCAGAAGAGAGGCTATGCTCACTCTGCGACATGGGAGAGGTGGAGACAGAGCTGCACTTCACCATCACCTGTCCTAAGTATAACCACATTACAAATCATTAATACCCAAACACCGAAAACACATCCATCCAAACTTCAGAAGCCTCCACGACATCAGCAAACTAGCCATCCTACTTGGAGAGGAGAAGACAAAGTAGCCATCCTACTGGGAGAGGAGAAGACAAACTAGCCATGCTACTGGGAGAGGAGAAGACAAACTAGCCATGCTACTGGGAGAGGAGAAGAAAAACTAGCCATCCTACTGGGAGAGGAGAAGACAAACTAGCCATCCTACCGGGAGAGGAGAAGACAAACTAGCTATGCTACTGGGAGAGCAGAAGACAAACTAGCCATCCTACTGGGAGAGAAGAAGACAAGCTAGCTATGCTACTGGGAGAGCAGAAGACAAACTAGCTATGCTACTGGGAGAGCAGAAGACAAACTAGCCATCCTACTGGGAGAGAAGAAGACAAGCTAGCCATCCTACTGGGGGAGGAGAAGACAAGCTAGCCATGCTACTGGGAGAGGAGAAGACAAACTAGCCATGCTACTGGGAGAGGAGAAGACAAACTAGCCATCCTACTGGGAGAGGAGAAGACAAACTAGCTATGCTACTGGGAAAGCAGAAGACAAACTAGCCATTCTACTGGGAGAGGAGAAGACAAACTAGCCATCCTACTGGGAGAGGAGAAGACAAACTAGCCATCCTACTGGGAGAGGAGAAGACAAACTAGCCATCCTACTGGGAGAGGAGAAGACAAACTAGCCATGCTACTGGGAGAGGAGAAGACAAACTAGCCATCCTACTGGGAGAGGAGCAGACAAACTAGCCATGCTACTGGGAGAGGAGAAGACAAACTAGCCATGCTACTGGGAGAGGAGAAGACAAACTAGCCATCCTACTGGGAGAGGAGAAGACAAACTAGCCATCCTACTGGGAGAGAAGAAGACAAACTAGCCATGCTACTGGGAGAGGAGAAGACAAGCTAGCCATCCTACTGGGAGAGGAGAAGACAAACTAGCCATCCTACTGGGAGAGGAGAAGAAAAACTAGCCATGCTACTGGGAGAGGAGAAGACAAACTAGCCATGCTACTGGGAGAGGAGAAGACAAACTAGCCATCCTACTGGGAGAGGAGAAGACAAACTAGCCATCCTACTGGGAGAGGAGAAGACAAACTAGCCATCCTACTGGGAGAGGAGAAGACAAACTAGCCATCCTACTGGGAGAGGAGAAGATGACTAGCCATCCTACTGGGAGAGGAGAAGACAAACTAGCCATCCTACTGTGAGAGGAGAAGACAAACTAGCCATCCTACTGGGAGAGGAGAAGACAAACTAGCCATCCTACTGGGAGAGGAGAAGACAAACTAGCCATCCTACTGGGAGAGGAGAAGATGACTAGCCATCCTACTGGGAGAGGAGAAGACAAACTAGCCATCCTACTGTGAGAGGAGAAGACAAACTAGCCATCCTACTGGGAGAGGAGCAGACAAACTAGCCATGCTACTGGGAGAGGAGAAGACAAACTAGCCATGCTACTGGGAGAGGAGAAGACAAACTAGCCATCCTACTGGGAGAGGAGAAGACAAACTAGCCATCCTACTGGGAGAGAAGAAGACAAACTAGCTATGCTACTGGGAGAGGAGAAGACAAGCTAGCCATCCTACTGGGAGAGGAGAAGACAAACTAGCCATCCTACTGGGAGAGGAGAAGAAAAACTAGCCATGCTACTGGGAGAGGAGAAGACAAACTAGCCATGCTACTGGGAGAGGAGAAGACAAACTAGCCATCCTACTGGGAGAGGAGAAGACAAACTAGCCATCCTACTGGGAGAGGAGAAGACAAACTAGCCATCCTACTGGGAGAGGAGAAGACAAACTAGCCATCCTACTGGGAGAGGAGAAGATGACTAGCCATCCTACTGGGAGAGGAGAAGACAAACTAGCCATCCTACTGTGAGAGGAGAAGACATGCTGCAATACAGCAGCCAAATATATTGTTGCATGTCACAATTTGAGGGACAGTGAGTGAGCACCCAGTCCACACACAGAGACACACACACGCACCCACACAGACAGACAGACACACACACACACACCTACACACACACACACGCACACACGCACACACACAGGTTTCTTCCTTTTCTATTTTTTGTTCTTCTCCTCTTTAAGCTAACGTTTGTACTATTAAATATATCCGTAAACTGGTTGTTTGTTTTTAACAATACAGCAACTTTTTCTGATAGTTTGTACGTAATAAAGTGTACTGTACTGTGTTGTATAAAGTGTACTGTACTGTGTTGTATAAAGTGTACTGTACTGTGTTGTATAAAGTGTACTGTACTGTGTTGTATAAAGTGTACTGTACTGTGTTGTATAATGTGTACTGTACTATGTTGTATAAAGTGTGCTGTACTGTGTTGTATAAAGTGTGCAGTACTGTGTTTTATAAAGTGTGCTGTACTGTGTTGTATAAAGTGTGCTGTACTGTGTTGTATAATGTGTACTGTACTATGTTGTATAAAGTGTGCTGTACTGTGTTGTTTAATGTGTACTGTACTATGTTGTATAAAGTGTGCTGTACTGTGTTGTATGAAGTGTGCTGTACTATGTTGTATAAAGTGTGCTGTACTGTGTTGTATAAAGTGTGCAGTACTGTGTTGTATAAAGTGTACTGTACTATGTTGTATAAAGTGTGCTGTACTGTGTTGTATAATGTGTACTGTACTATGTTGTATAAAGTGTACTGTACTGTGTTGTATAAAGTGTGCAGTACTGTGTTGTATAAAGTGTACTGTACTATGTTGTATAAAGTGTGCTGTACTGTGTTGTATAATGTGTACTGTACTATGTTGTATAAAGTGTGCTGTACTGTGTTGTATAAAGTGTGCAGTACTGTGTTGTATAAAGTGTGCTGTACTGTGTTGTATAAAGTGTGCTGTACTGTGTTGTATAATGTGTACTGTACTATGTTGTATAAAGTGTGCTGTACTGTGTTGTATAATGTGTACTGTACTATGTTGTATAAAGTGTGCTGTACTGTGTTGTATAATGTGTACTGTACTATGTTGTATAAAGTGTGCTGTACTGTGTTGTATAAAGTGTGCAGTACTGTGTTGTATAAAGTGTACTGTACTATGTTGTATAAAGTGTGCTGTACTGTGTTGTATAAAGTGTGCAGTACTGTGTTGTATAAAGTGTACTGTACTATGTTGTATAAAGTGTGCTGTACTGTGTTGTATAATGTGTACTGTACTATGTTGTATAAAGTGTGCTGTACTGTGTTGTATAAAGTGTGCAGTACTGTGTTGTATAAAGTGTACTGTACTATGTTGTATAAAGTGTGCTGTACTGTGTTGTATAAAGTGTGCAGTACTGTGTTGTATAAAGTGTACTGTACTGTGTTGTATAAAGTGTACTGTACTGTGTTGTATAAAGTGTGCAGTACTGTGTTGTATAAAGTGTACTGTACTATGTTGTATAAAGTGTACTGTACTATGTTGTATAAAGTGTGCTGTACTGTGTTGTATAAAGTGTGCTGTACTATGTTGTATAAAGTGTACTGTACTGTGTTGTATAAAGTGTACTGTACTGTGTTGTATAAAGTGTGCTGTACTGTGTTGT
>JAJHIY020000012.1:300000-320000 GCA_022114975.2 Lampris megalopsis | reverse complement strand
TTTAATTGAATTGAATTGAACTGAGAGACAGAAAGAGACAGAGCGAGACAGAAAGACACAGAGAGACAGAAAGACACAGAGAGACAGAAAGACAGAAAGAGAGACAGAGAGAGACAGAAAGACAGAGACAGAGACAGACAGACAGAAAGACACAGAGCGAGACAGAGAGACAGAGAAAGAGACAGAGGGAGAGAGAGAGAGAGAGAGAGAAAGAGACAGAGAGCAAGACAGACAGAGAGAGACAGAGAAAGAAAGAAAGAGGGAGGAGGAGCTGGAACATGTGATTCCAGAGTAGCAGGAAATGGAGGACGCAGGTAAGCTGCGGGTGGTCCTGGGAGGGGGGCCAGCGGCGAGCACTGCAGCAAGATTTATATTTTCCAGCCACAAACTGAGAGACAGTGGATGACGGCACCTATTGCTACTGTTGTTGTTTAATATCATAATCATTGTTGTTGTTACTGTTATTATTATAATCATTGTTGTCTTGTTGTTGTTTTACATGCTTTGGCAATATGTACACGTATGTCATGCCAATAAAGCACATATTGAATTGAATTGAATTGAGTTGAGAAAGGGGGGGGGGACACAGAGAGACAGAGAGAGACAGAGACAGAAAGAGAGAGATTGTAATGCTTTGCAATACACATGTATATTTGTCATGCTAATAAAAGCAAATTTGAATTTGAGAGAGAGACCGACAGACAGACAGACAGACAGACAGACAGACAGAGAGAGACAGACAGACAGAGAGAGAGAGAGACAGACAGAGAGACCATTAAAGCATTTTTTAATTTGAGAGAGAGAGAGACAGAGAGTGAGAGAGGTATTTGCATAGTATAAATTCCTCGGGGTGTTAGTGCATGGGGAGGTTGGTGTTCTCTCTCTCGCTCTTTCTCTCTCTCTGTTTTTCTCTCTGTCTCTCTTGCCTGAAGCCATTCTCCTGCTGGAAAAAGAATAAAAAGAGTAAAACGCTCTTTCATCAAAATTTCTCTCTTATCTTCTGTGTGTGTGTGTGTGTGTGTGCGTGCGTGTGTGAGTGTGTCTGTGTGTGTGTGTTGTGCTGGGGGATGTTTGATGTTGCAGAGAGAAGTTGAGCCAAATACAGTTTAATGGTGATTATCAGGACAATCTGCTCCATTATTCATCCTTTAATACCACAGAGGCAGAGATCAGAGGCAGCTGCTAAGTGGACGTGATGGGCTGGGATGCTTCACTGGTCATCATCTGACCTCATGGCTGAACCACAACCAGAGCAGGCTCACCAACAAACAGCAGGCAGTGCTCATCCTGTTTAACAGGTCAAAGGTCATGAATAGGATCTTACGTTTAATTAAAGAAAACTAATAAATGAATGTTTCATTTATTTCTGAGAAACGCTGGACATACAACAGTGACTGCTGAGAGATGTGCTATAACACCATGTGGCAGGCAGGGAGACTCAGCCGTGTCTCTCCTGCAAACATGTGTCTGCAGATCACCAGTTCACCAGTCAGGCTTTTTATGTGTGTGTTGGAAAAGGAAGAGACACTGTGGACTGTTGATATTTATGTTGTCTATAGCAGAGTGGGTGTGTGAGAGAGTAATATCCACCGGACCTGACGAGGATCCATTTCACTTTACAACACATGCTACGTTTAAACTGTACCAGGTACTGGTGCACAGTTCAGTATCAGGAACCAGCAACACTTTATTAAACTGTACCAGGTACTGGTGCACAGTTCAGTATCAGGAACCAGCAACACTTTATTAAACTGTACCAGGTACTGGTGCACAGTTCAGTATCAGGAACCAGCAACACTTTATTAAACTGTACCAGGTACTGGTGCACAGTTCAGTATCAGGAACCAGCAACACTTTATTAAACTGTACCAGGTACTGGTGCACAGTTCAGTATCAGGAACCAGCAACACTTTATTAAACTGTACCAGGTACTGGTGCACAGTTCAGTATCAGGAACCAGCAACACTTTATTAAACTGTACCAGGTACTGGTGCACAGTTCAGTATCAGGAACCAGCAACACTTTATTAAACTGTACCAGGTACTGGTGCACAGTTCAGTATCAGGAACCAGCAACACTTTATTAAACTGTACCAGGTACTGATGCACAGTTCAGTATCAGGAACCAGCAACACTTTATTAAACTGTACCAGGTACTGGTGCACAGTTCAGTATCAGGAACCAGCAACACTTTATTAAACTGTACCAGGTACTGGTGCACAGTTCAGTATCAGGAACCAGCAACACTTTATTAAACTGTACCAGGTACTGGTGCACAGTTCAGTATCAGGAACCAGCAACACTTTATTAAACTGTACCAGGTACTGGTGCACAGTTCAGTATCAGGAACCAGCAACACTTTATTAAACTGTACCAGGTACTGGTGCATAGTTCAGTATCAGGAACCAGCAACACTTTATTAAACTGTACCAGGTACTGGTGCACAGTTCAGTATCAGGAACCAGCAACACTTTATTAAACTGTACCAGGTACTGATGCACAGTTCAGTATCAGGAACCAGCAACACTTTATTAAACTGTACCAGGTACTGGTGCACAGTTCAGTATCAGGAACCAGCAACACTTTATTAAACTGTACCAGGTACTGGTGCACAGTTCAGTATCAGGAACCAGCAACACTTTATTAAACTGTACCAGGTACTGGTGCATAGTTCAGTATCAGGAACCAGCAACACTTTATTAAACTGTACCAGGTACTGGTGCATAGCTCAGTATCAGGAACCAGCAACACTTTATTAAACTGTACCAGGTACTGGTGCACAGTTCAGTATCAGGAACCAGCAACACTTTATTAAACTGTACCAGGTACTGGTGCACAGTTCAGTATCAGGAACCAGCAACACTCTATTAAACTGTACCAGGTACTGGTGCACAGTTCAGTATCAGGAACCAGCAACACTTTATTAAACTGTACCAGGTACTGATGCACAGTTCAGTATCAGGAACCAGCAACACTTTATTAAACTGTACCAGGTACTGGTGCACAGTTCAGTATCAGGAACCAGCAACACTTTATTAAACTGTACCAGGTACTGATGCACAGTTCAGTATCAGGAACCAGCAACACTTTATTAAACTGTACCAGGTACTGGTGCATAGTTCAGTATCAGGAACCAGCAACACTTTATTAAACTGTACCAGGTACTGGTGCACAGTTCAGTATCAGGAACCAGCAACACTTTATTAAACTGTACCAGGTACTGGTGCACAGTTCAGTATCAGGAACCAGCAACACTTTATTAAACTGTACCAGGTACTGGTGCATAGTTCAGTATCAGGAACCAGCAACACTTTATTAAACTGTACCAGGTACTGGTGCATAGTTCAGTATCAGGAACCAGCAACACTTTATTAAACTGTACCAGGTACTGGTGCATAGCTCAGTATCAGGAACCAGCAACACTTTATTAAACTGTACCAGGTACTGGTGCACAGTTCAGTATCAGGAACCAGCAACACTTTATTAAACTGTACCAGGTACTGGTGCACAGTTCAGTATCAGGAACCAGCAACACTCTATTAAACTGTACCAGGTACTGGTGCACAGTTCAGTATCAGGAACCAGCAACACTTTATTAAACTGTACCAGGTACTGATGCACAGTTCAGTATCAGGAACCAGCAACACTTTATTAAACTGTACCAGGTACTGGTGCACAGTTCAGTATCAGGAACCAGCAACACTTTATTAAACTGTACCAGGTACTGGTGCACAGTTCAGTATCAGGAACCAGCAACACTTTATTAAACTGTACCAGGTACTGGTGCATAGTTCAGTATCAGGAACCAGCAACACTTTATTAAACTGTACCAGGTACTGGTGCATAGTTCAGTATCAGGAACCAGCAACACTTTATTAAACTGTACCAGGTACTGGTGCACAGTTCAGTATCAGGAACCAGCAACACTTTATTAAACTGTACCAGGTACTGGTGCATAGTTCAGTATCAGGAACCAGCAACACTTTATTAAACTGTACCAGGTACTGGTGCATAGTTCAGTATCAGGAACCAGCAACACTTTATTAAACTGTACCAGGTACTGGTGCATAGTTCAGTATCAGGAACCAGCAACACTTTATTAAACTGTACCAGGTACTGGTGCATAGTTCAGTATCAGGAACCAGCAACACTTTATTAAACTGTACCAGGTACTGGTGCACAGTTCAGTATCAGGAACCAGCAACACTTTAGTTGTCATATCACTTCATGCACTTGTATACATGAAATGAAACAAAACACCGTTTCTCCCAGCCCACAACAGTAAACACAAAGACAAAAAACACATACCCAACCTAAACATACCCTAACACACATATCCAAACTAACACACACAACCAAACTAACACACATACCCAAACTAACACACATACCCAAAGTAACACACATACCCAAACTAACACACATCCAAACTAACACACACACCAAAACTAACACACATACCCAAACTAACACACATACCCAAACTAACACACATCCAAACCAACACACACCCCAAAACTAACACACATACCCAAACTAAACAAACACTGTCCAGGAGAACGAACACCAGCCAGGATGACTGTCAGAACCGCCGGTCTGCATGGTTTAGCAGTTAGCTTAGCGCACCCCGCTTCCGCATCCTGTCAGACCGCCCTCGGCATGTCCTCCTGGGGCATAGCTCCAGGCAGGGCCGTGGTTCTCAGGCCCACCGGATGAAGCAGACCAAGCTCTCCCAGCCGATCCAGTGCCAGCTCTCCCAGCCAGACACCCTTGACACAACTCCCCACACTCCTCACGACGACATCAAAAACACCACAGTCAACGCCAGGTGAGGCCGCCACCAGACCACCCTGTGTTATCAGAACTGCCAGTCTGTATGGCTGGCAGTTAGCTTAGCCTGCCCCGCTCTCCCAGCCGATCCAGCGCTGATGGTGGTGGATTTTGCAAAATGGATGGAAATGGCTGTGGTGAATACATATTTCAAGAAGAGGGAGGAACACAGGGTGATGTACAAGAGTGGAGGAAAGTGCACACAGGTGGACTATATCTTATGTAGGAGGCGCGATCTGAAAGGGATTGGAGACTGCAAGGTGGTGACAGGGGAGAACATAGCTAGGCAGCATCAGACGGTGGTCTGTAGGATGACTTTGGAGATCAAGAAGAGGAAGAGAGTGAACGCAGAGCCAAGGATCAAATGGTGGACGTTTAAGAAGGCTGTCTGTCATGTGGAGTTCAGACAGGTATTGAGTGGTAGTGAAGAGTTGCCGGATGGCTGGGCCACCACTGCAGAAATAGTGAGGGAGGCTCAGTTAAGAGCATTATAATTACATTCTTAGAATCAATTAATCGACACATAAATTTGTACATAAAATTCTTCAACACAGCATGAAAAGTGGGAACATTACAAGTCACAAACACATGACTTGCACTTGTCCACCTTGGAAGCTTGAGCAAGATTCTAAATGCATCATTATATGCTACCTGCAGCTTTTTCCTTGTAGCTTTGCTAGTAATAATACCAGCAGTAGTAAAAATGCCAGCAGTACCAATACCACCAGCATTAAGCATACTTATAAAAGCATGTTTTCAAGTGTGATTTAAAAGAGGATAAGGAGCTCGCCAGTCTGATCTCCTCAGAGAGGTTGTTCCAGAGTGCAGTGGCCCTAACAGAACAGAGTACAGGCCCTAACAGAACAGCATAGGAGCCCTAACAGAACAGCGCAGGGGCCCTAACAGAACAATGTAGGAGCCCTAACAGAACAGAGTAGGAGCCCTAAAAGAACAGTGTAAGGGCCTTAACAGAACAGTGTAGCAGCCCTAAAAGAACCGTGTAAGGGCTCTAACAGAACAGTGTAGAGGCCCTAACAGAACAGTATAGGAGCCCTAACAGAACAGTGTAGGGGCCCTAACAGAACAGCGTAGAGGCCCTAAGAGAACAGTGCAGGGGCCCTAACAGAACAGTGTAGGGGCCCTAACAGAACAGCGTAGAGGCCCTAACAGAACAGTATAGGAGCCCTAACAGAACAGTGCAGGGGCCCTAACAGAACAGTGTAGGGGCCCTAACAGAACAGTGTAGAGGCCCTAAGAGAACGGCGTAGCGGTCATAACAGAACAATGTAGAGGCCCTAACAGAACAGCATAGAGGTCCTAACAGAACAGTGTAGAGGCCCCAACAGAACAGAGGCCCTAACAGAACAGTGTAGGGGCCCTAAAAGAACAGTATAGGGGCCCTAACAGAACAGTGTAGGGGCCCTAACAGAACAGTGTAGAGGCCCTAAGAGAACGGCGTAGCGGTCATAACAGAACAATGTAGAGGCCCTAACAGAACAGCATAGAGGTCCTAACAGAACAGTGTAGAGGCCCCAACAGAACAGAGGCCCTAACAGAACAGTGTAGGGGCCCTAACAGAACAGTATAGGGGCCCTAACAGAACAGCGTAGAGGCCCTAACAGAACAGTATAGGAGCCCTAACAGAACAGTGCAGGGGCCCTAACAGAACAGTGTAGAGGTCCTAACAGAACAGTGTAGAGGCCCTAATAGAACGGTGTTGGGGCCTTAACAGAACAGCATAGAGGTCCTAACAGAACAGTGTAGAGGCCCTAATAGAACGGTGTAGAGGCCCCAACAGAACAGCATAGAGGTTCTAACAGAACGGTGTAGAGGCCCTAACAGAACGGTGTAGAGGCCCCAACAGAACAGAGTAGCGGCCCTAACAGAACAGTATAGAGGCCCTAACAGAACAGCATAGAGGTCCTAACAGAACAGTGTAAAGACCCTAACAGAACAGCATAGAGGTCCTAACAGAACAGTGTAGAGGCCCTAACAGAACAGCATAGAGGTCCTAACAGAACAGCATAGAGGTCCTAACAGAACAGTGAAGAGGCCCCAACAGAACAGAGGCCCTAACAGAACAGTGTAGAGGCTCTAACAGAACAGTGTAGGGGCCCTAACAGAACAGTGTAGGGGCACTACCAGAACAGAATAGAGGTCCTAACAGAACAGTGTACAGGCGCTAACAGAACAGAGTAGGGTTCCTACCAGAACACTGTTGGGGCCCTAACAGAAAAGAATAGGGGCCCTAACAAAACAGAGTAGAGGTCCTAACAGAACAGTTTAAGGGCCCTAACAGAACAGAGTAGGGGCCCTAACAGAACAGTTTAAGGGCCCTAACAGAACAGAGTAGGGGCCCTAACAGAACAGATTAGGGGCCCTAACAGAACAGAGTAGGGGCCCTAACAGAACAGATTAGGGGCCCTAACAGAACAGAGTAGGGGCCCCAACAGAACAGAGTAGGGGCCTAACAGAAAAAGCCCAGTCACCCTTGGTCCTCAGCCTAGATTGTAGAATGGCTAGCAGAGCCTTGGTTGAGGACCTCAGGTTGCAACCGGGCACGTATGGTGTCAGAAGATCTGAAATGTACTTGGGGGCAATCCAGAGCAGGCCTTAAAAGTTAACAATAACATCTTAAAATCAATTCCAACATTTACTGGGAGCCATGAAGAGAAGCTAGAATAGGAGTAATGTGCTGACTTTTTTTTTGGTTCTGGTGAGGTGCCTGGCTGCTGCATTCTGGACAAGCTGTAGTTTGTGCAGACTCTGTTGACTCAGATATGTGTAGGGTGAGTTACAATAGTCCAAACCAGAGGAAATAAAAGCATGGATGATAGTCTCTAAATTTCTACTGGATAAAATTTAACTAATCTTGGAGAATTTCCTGAGCTGCAGAAAATATGACTGGACAACTGAGTTAACCGGCTTGTTCAAGTGTGAAGCTGCAAAAGTCTGCTAAAATGACCACCGCCATGGCCAAAATTGGGGAGCATGCCGAAGATAAAAACTTCCATCATACTAAGCTTTAAGATGCTAAAAAGATGCATAAAATCACATTGAAAAAGCTCTTCACTGCTGCCTTGGAATGTCATTGGTGCCAATGTGAATGACAACTTTCTTAACAGAGATTTAGTGAGAGAGCAAACTAGGAAGTTCTGCCAGAATGTCATTTACCATGGCACCCGGAAAGCAGTGTGTTGCAGCCCTACTGGACCTGAAGTCCCTGATAATGGAATCACCTACAATCAGAGAAGGAAATTGCTGTGGAACAGGTGCAGTAGAAGAGCACAGCCGACTACCATACACCAGTGGATGGGGGCTCCCAGCCAGTGCAGAGCACCAGGGGCGATGCCACCGATGGCCAGTTCAGAGCTGAGCTGGCAGAGTGTGTGGACACTGCCTCCTATGTCGAACAGATGAGGTTTCCTTTTGGGATCCGGGGTAGTGAGCAATAGCCGATGGGGAGCGCTCTGCCCCTGGATGTGATAGGCTGGTCAGTGGGGGGAGTCTTTTTGTCCAGGATGTCAAACTTTGGTTTTGAAACATGTTGTTCAGTCATGCTTTCTCCAGCTCAAGATAACCTCCAAAATTAGTTCATTTTTATCAATTGCCGATCTGCAAAAAGCTGTACATGCTTTTATCTATTCTCAGCTTGACTATTGTAATGCACTTTATTCTGGTATTATCAAGGGCTCCCTCAACTGTCTGCTGTTGGTACAAAATGCCACGGCTTGGCTCATTACCGGGACAAAGAGCCATGATCATAGTATCACTCCTGTGCTTGCCTCCCAACACTGGCTCCCTGTTGTATCTCGAATTTATTTTAACATTTTATTGCTCACTTTTAAGGCTTTAAATGGTCTTGCTCCTTCACACATTTGTGATTTACTGACCTGGTATACACCCTCTCGACTTGACCATGAAGGTCTGCAGATGGAGCCCTGCTGGTTATTCCAGGTCTGGGTTTGGTACAAAGGGTGATTGGGCTTTTGCCGTTAGAGCCCCCACACTATGGACCTCCCTTCCTGTTGAACTAAGACTAACCAAGTCTCTAGCTTCTTTTACATCTCGTCTTAAAACTTTTCTCTTTATGAAAGCTTTTACAAATGTTTGATATTTTTTTTTTTATCTATTTACACTGTTTTTACTTTTACTCTCACTCATTTGGTCTTACTCTTATTTGTGCCTTGTCTGCTTTTATTTTTTGCAACATGTTTTAGAAAGAAAAGTGATATATAAATTAAGTTATTATTATTATCCTTTGCCAGCAGGGCGGGGGAGCAGCCGATAAGGAGGGACAACAGCCAGCCGGCAGAGTTGAGGAGGTCAGAGTTTCCAGCAGCATGAAGTGAGAGCGCCTGGAGGCGGTTTGTAGCTGGTGGGGTTTACTGCTCCTAACCTGGACCAAGCCTCTGGGATGGGAGGAGTCCAGCAAACGTGGGTCTTAGGTACTAATACTACCAGCAGTACTAATAATACCAGCAGTAGTAATACTACCACCAGCAGTAGTTATACTACCACTAGCAGTAGTCATACTACCAGCAGTACAAACAATACCAGCAGTAGTAATACTACCAGCAGTACTAATAATACCAGCTGTACTAATACTACCACTAGCCGTAGTTATACTGCCAGCACTAGTAGTAGTGGGAGTAACAGTACTAACAGGGTGATACATAGATTGTATTTTATTGAGTTTTACTGCTATTTGAATTGTCTTTAAATAGTATTTCAACCTGGTGGGATTCAGACCAGAAACACACACCTAACAGACAGTTATGTAACGCCAAACACAGACACACACACACAGACACACATACACATACACACACACCACACGCACAATGTGTGATTACGTGTGTGTAAGGAAGACACATTATGAGATACCTTAGATATATTGTTACACATTCAGACAGACAGACAGGCAGACAGACAGACAGACATAGTTAGATAGATAGATAGGTAGGTAGATAGATAGATAGATAGATAGATTGATATTTGGTATGAAACAATGTGTGTGTGTGTGTGTGTGTGTGTGTGTGTGTGTGTTTTTCTTACCGTTTCTTCATGAGCAGCACCACTCCAAGGAAGATGATGATGAAGAGCAGGATCCCTGCGATGACTCCAGCAATCTTCACCGTGTGGTCTGACTGTTTCTCCGGCTCCGGCTCTGGCCGGCGGGTTGCTGCTCCTGGATACAGCAAGACAAACAAACACACACACACACACACACACACACACACACACACACACACACACACACACACACACACACACACACACACACACACACACACACACACACACACACACACACACACACACAGTAGCTTCATCAGACAGCCGGTTAGTTGTGCAGATGTAGACACTGGCTTTTTTTCCCATCCAAATATATCTCAAATTTCAAGTGAAATTCTGGAAAAGTCGATAAAAGAAAATCCTGTTGATGTTTCCATCAACTGGTGTTTTTGGAAAAAACAACCCCCATGCACAGGATGCAACAGTGCCAATAGTGGTTGCTTAGCAACAACCGCTCACAGCTAGCACTAAACGCTAAACTCAGAGGAGAGAACGTAGCAGTCTTGGTAACTGGAGGGTGCATCGTCAGGTTTGTCTCGGCTGTATCTCAATATAATGCACACGGACGGACCAACACCTCTAGTTTCCTCTAACTAGAGGTAATAATTATCATCCAGGTGGTGCTGCACATTGGTGGTGGTTGAGGTGAGTTTCCCCCTTCAAGGTGAAGCGCTTTGACTGTCTAGAAAAGTGCTATATAAATGTAATGATGATGATGGTTATTATGATTATTATTTTTAATTGAAACGAACTGACCATAGAAAAGAAAAGAAAGGTAGCGGAGGAAAGACAGGTTAATGAGAAAGACAGGTTGTATAAAATCATAGTCACAAGAAAAACATTTCCACACCTGTGTGTGTGTGTGTGTGTGTATGTTTTATTCGTAATTCCAAATCATCTACCCATCAGTTAGACCCCCTTCCTACTCATTTAGTAAAAGCCTGTCTACCTTCTCTATCCTCTTTAATAACTGACATCATACATTCCTCCATTATGTCTGGTCTTGTTCCCTCATCTCTCAAAACAGCTGCAATAACTCCAATACTTAACCTGTACAAACCTGGTGCAGATCCCAACAATCTGAATAATTTTCGTCCAATCTCAAATTTACCATTTCTTTCTAAAACACTTGAAAGAACAGTCGCATCTCAGGTACACACTCACTTGACTAACAACAATCTGTTTGAACAATTCCAGACTGGTTTTCAGTCCATGCACAGTACGGAGACAGCATTGGTGAAAATCACTAATGATCTGGTGATGGCAGCTGACTCTGGGCTCTTAACCATACTTGTCCTCCTTGATCTGAGTGCAGCCTTTGATACCATCTCACACAACATCCTCCTAGAAAAGATTAGCTTCCATTGGAATAACTGGCACCCCCCTTGACAGGTTTAGATCATATCTCTCTGGCCACACTTAAGTTTGTCCAACTTAAAAATTTGAGATCTCAGTCCTTTCCTGCTACTACCGGTGTTCCCCTGGGCTCTGTATTGGCACCACTCCATTTTATTATTTACCTATTATCTCTTGGCCACATTTTCAGGAAATCTGGCATTCAATTTCATTGCTACATGGATGACACCCAGCTTTATCTACCCACCAAGCCTACCTCCACTCTTCTACTGACTTCCCCTTCTGACTGCTTACTAGAAATTAAATCCTGGTTTTCATACCACTTCCTCAAACTTAATAGTGACAAAACTGAGGTCCTCCTAGTAGGCACTAAATCTACTTTGGCTAATCCTGATAGCTTTTCCCTAACTACTGACAATTCTATAGTTCCTCAATCGCCTTAGGTTAAGAGTCTGGGTGTTATCCTGGACAGCACATTATCTTTGAAGCCCACATCAACAATGTTACTCGGTCTGCATACTTCCACCTACGCAATATTAATCATCTTCACCCGTCACTTACACCTAACAGCACCGCTATACTCATTCACATCCTGGTTACATCCCGTATTGACTAACGAATTCTCTGAATGCTATCCTCTTTGGTCTTCCCCTCAAGTGTCTTCATAAACTTCAATTGGTCCAGAATTCAGCTGCCTGTCACTCCTTCCATAGATCACATCCCTCCTGTTCTTTAGCAACTCCATTGGCTCCCTGTTAAATACCGTATTGACTTCAAGATCCTGCTTCTCACCTGTAAGGCCTTAATAACCTAGATCCTTCGTATCTTTCTGAAATCCTTCATATCCACATGCCCTCCCGCACTCTCAGATACTCTTCTGCTCTCCAACTCACTACACCATTGGCCTACTTGACTACCATGGGGACTAGAGCCTCCAGCCATTCTGCCCCCCGCCTATGGAACTCTCTCCCACAAGAAATTTACAACATTGAATCTCTTTCAACCTTCACATCCCATCTCAAAACACACCTTTTCAAACTGGCATATTCAGTCTGATACACACTTCATTGAGTTTTGTGCAGCTGTTGATTATATACTTATCTGTTGTGTTAACTTTTTATTGTCTTCCCTGCTTTGTTTTGATTTTATGCTGTCTGATACAGTGCTGCTGGGTTTTTGTTTTTTTTTTTTACTTACTAGTTTTTATTTCAATTTCATAACTTATACAACCAAATTCACAATTTTTCTGCTGTTTTTTTTTCCATTTTTTTCAGCTGTACCCACATGGTTTACAGATAATTCAACAAAAGGGAACCAAAAAACAAAACAAAAAAACCCCCGCTTTACTTCAGCTTGAAGTGTTAGTTGTAATAGCGGTATAAATTAAAGACATGAATAAATATTTAAAAAAAGGGAAAGGAGGGGTCAGGGAGGGGAGTTGTGTACGCATGTGTGTAGTGGTATGGCTGCGTGTATATGCATAGACAGATAAGGTGCATTGAGAAGATAGAGACGCATGTATGATACAGAATGTATACAAGGGTCTGGAACACTTCACTGTCTCAATATAGCCATGGCCGGGCTCCACCTTTTAATAAATATATCTTTCTGAAGTCTCAAAGACTATGTTATTTGTTCAATCTGATATATTTCCCACACTTTCTCAAACCATAAATTGTATGTTGGAGGGTCAGATTTTAACCACTTAATTGTTATGCATTTAATTGCCGCTGTTAGTAATATTTGCAAAAGGTATTTTTTAGCTCTTCCATCAATCCCTTCCGGCATTAATCCCAGTAATGCCATCTTTGGATCTTTTGTGAAGTTTTGGTGGAATACTTCTTTAAGTGCCTCAAACACCTCTTCCCAAAATGGTCTTAATTTAGGGCATGTCAAAAATTTGTGGGTATGGTTGCCAATTTGTGTTCCACAATTTCTCCAGCATTTATTTGAGTGTGTTGGGCCCATTTTAGCCACTATTTCTGGTGTCTGAAGGAATCTCATAGTTACCTTCCATTTGAATTCCCTCCATGTATTTGAATTGGTTACTAGATTTGCTTCAGTACATATTTCTTCCCACATGTCCTGTGGTATATCTGTATTCATTTCAGTTTCCCATCTTCCTTTTATCTGCAGTGTATTATTCATATTCAAACCTGAAAATATTTGGTAAACATGACTTGTGACTTTCTTATCCCCGACCCGTTTGTAATTTTATCAAGAACTCTTCAATTGGAGTGGGCACCAACACGCGATCCCACTCTTAATGTTTTGTTAAAAAGTCCCTTAATTGTAAATACCTGAAAAAACCTGTGGTAGGAAGCATAAACTCCTCTTTCAGCTGTTCAAATGATTTAAGGATGCCATCCTTATGAAGTTGATGTAGATTACTGAGACCATGTTCTGACAATTTTCTAAAACTTGCATCTATATGGGAGGGTACAAAATCCTTTATAAATCTGATACTAGTTAGTGCAGAAATTACTTTAGGCAATCCAAATGACAGTTTTATTTTCCTCCAGATTTTTAGTGTAACTAGTCCATTCACCCATTTGAGTTTCTTTTAAGGGGACATCTAGGAAAGGCAAGGTCTGTAGGGGCTTCACACACAAGCTGTTTTCTATGTTAAGCTAACGAGTACATATAAGATCCTGAATCCATATTGTTAAAGGTTTTAACTGTGCAGCCCAAAAATAATATCTTAGATTCGGGAGTTTGAGCCCTCCATGCGGTTTTGATAGCTGTAATGTTTTTAGTTTGATTCTTGGTCGTGTTCCTTACCATATAAATTTTGAAATGAGGCTGTCTAATTTATCAAATATAGATTTAGGAATATCAATAGGTATCATCTGAAATTGATAGAGAAGCTTAGGTAGCACATTCATGCATATACTCTCAATACGGCCCAACAGAGACAGGGGAAGTGTTGACCACTGGTCCAAATCCTTACTGATATTATGAATTATGCGTTTGTAATTTGCATCATATAACTTTCCTAGCGATGGGGGGATTTGAATACCGAGATATTTAATGCCATCTTTAGGCCATTTAAACCCACTCTGGAGTTTGACCGCTTGAGGAATTCTACCACTTATATCCATTGCCATTGTTTTGTCCACATTTACTTTATAACCCGAGATATGTTGCAATAAGATCCTTTAAGTGTGGGATTGTTGTTGTAGGTTCGGCTATATATAAAAGCACATCATCTGCGTATAAGGATAATTTGTGTTCTTCATTTATTGTCAGTCCCTTTATGTTATTGTCATCTCTGATAAGCTGTATTAGTGGTTCAATACTAATATTGAACAGCAGGGGTGATAGAGAGCAGCCCTGTCTGCAGCCACGTTCTAGGGCAAATCGGTTTGACAGAGCCCCATTTACTTTAACAGCAGCTTGTGGATTAGAATATAGTGTTTGTATCCACTTTATGAAATTAGGGCCAAATTGGAATCGTTTCAGTGTTTGAAGCAAGTATTGCCAGGACACTTGATCGAATGCCTTCTGGGCATCAAGGGACAATATCATTGCTTCCTCCTCCTTGACTTTCGGATGAGTCATTAAATTTAACAGTCTTCTGATATTGTCCCCATTGTATCTTCCTGTGATAAACCCGGTCTGATCAGGATGAATAATTTCTGTGATAACTTTATTGACGCGTCTCGATAGAATAGCTGTTAGTATATGCAGGTCTCCATTCAGTAGTGAAATAGGCCTATATGATTGGCATTTGGTGGGGTCCTTGCCTTCCTTATGTATTACAACTATTGTCGTCTCCCTCCAGGAGGGGGCCATGGATCCAGATTGTAGCGCATGGTGGTAAGCTTTTAATAGTAAAGGTGATACTGTCTCTTTAAACATTTTATAAAATTAATTAATATACCCATCTGGTCTGGGGCTTTTATTGTTTTTCAGTGTAGAGATTACCTGTTGTATTTCCCATTCCTTAATTGACTCATCCAACTCTTTTGCCATGGTCTCAGGTAGCTCTTTTATTTTTATGTCTTTCAAAAACTGTGTTAACTCTTTATCATCTGTGCAAGCGTCTGTGTTTTTGTATAGGGATTTATAAAATTCTGCAAAAGACTGAAATCTCATCTGGTTTGTAAGTGTTGAGCTATTAGGCTTTAATTTTTGTACTACATTGGATGATTGCTGTTTTTTAAGTCTTAATGCTAACAACCTACTTGCCCTGTTACAATTTTCATAATATTTTTGATTGGTGAACCTTAAGTTGCCCTCAATCTTTTCGGTGATTAGGCTATTTAAATCTCTTCGTGCTTGTTTGAGTGCATTAAGTAGATTGGAGGATGGTGTTCTTTTATGTTGTTGCCCGAGTGTCTTATTTTGTTTTCTAATTCATGTTGTTTTGCTTCCCTTCTTTTTTTTTGCACTTGCAAATGAGATAATGCGACCTCTAATATAAGCCTTAGCACAGTCCCATAGAATGAGAGGTGATATTTCAGGCGAGATATTTGTATCTAAATAGTTGTTTAGTTCAGTTGTTACAAATGAGATGAATTCCTTATCATTTAAAAGTGATGCATTTAATCGCCATTGTTTAGTTGTTGGCCTGTAACCTATGTTCCATGAGAGTGCTAGAGGTGCATGATCAGATAGAGTAATTGGTAGAATCTCCATGTCTTCTATCCTGTGGAGTTCTGCTTTGGAATGAAAAAAATAATCAGTTCTAGAATTGGATGAATGTCTATGTGAGTAAAAAGTGAAATCTCTACCTTTAGGGAATTTACATCTCCAAACATCCACCAGACCTGACTCTGTCGATAAGTGTCTTAGAATTTTACTCATTCTAGAAGTGGGAGATTTTGAGGTAGGTTGTCTATCCATAAGCTGAGACATAACACAGTTGAAATCCCCTCCTAGCAGTAAGATACCAGAGCTGTTCTGTAGGATTGTGGTGAAGATTGTACTAATGAAGCCAGGCTCGTCCTCATTTGGAGCATAAATGTTCATAAAAGAGACTTGTATTCCATCAATAGATCCATTTACTAGAATAAATCTCCCTTCAGCATCTTTGTGGACTTTAGTTTGTGTAAAATTAACCTGCCTATGTATCAGAACAGATACGCCTCTCTTTCTACCTGATGGGTGTGATGAGTAAAATACTTTGTCCGCCCAAGATTTTTTTAGTTTCTCATGTTCTATTTCCGACAAGTGGGTCTCTTGCAAAAATGCTATTGCAGTGTTGGCTGCTGTTACAGGCCACCAAGCTCAAATTGTTATTATTTAGATGTTATAGGCGAGAGTCTAGATAAGGTATGTGAATTGAATATGGAAGTTGTTTTTACAGGAGATTTAAATATTGACTGGCTATCACACATATGACCCTTAAAACATCAATTGATCACCATAACTGAGGCTTGTTGTTTGAAACAAATGGTAACACAACCAACTAGATTAAATATTAACAATAGGGGTATCAACACACCATCTTGTATCGATCATATTTTTTTGAGTGAAAAAGATTTCTACACCAAGGCAGTATCAGTTCTAATAGGTTGTAGCGATCACAATGTAGTAGCGATTGCCAGGAAAAGTAACGTACCCAAAGCTAAACCAAAAGTTGTGTACAAAAGGTCATACAGGAAGTTCTCTCAAGAAGCATTCCTGGAAGATGTTAGTAACATATGTTGGTCAGTCATTTATGATGAAAAGGAATCAGATGGAGCACTAGAAGTCTTTCTTAAAAAGTTTCAACCAGTCATGGACAAGCATGCACCTGTTAGAAAACTGACAGTGAGAACTCATAGAGCGCCATGGGTTGACAAGGAGTTAAAGCACCACATGTCTCTGAGGGATAAGGCAAAGGAAATGGAACAAAAAAGTGGTAGTATAATTGACAGACAGAAATACTGTAAATTAAGGAATTATGTTACAAAGCTCAACCAAAAGAAAAAGAAACAATATTATGCTCTACAGTTAAGCAGAATAAGGAATGATGGAGAAAAGGCTTTGGAGTACACTGAACAGTATAATGGGACGAAACTCATCTTTACAAGCCACCTGTATTGATTGCGGAGGCACCTTTATTACTAAAACCAAAGAAATTGCAAATTATTTGAATGACTATTTTAGAGGCAAGGTATATGAATTAAGAAAAGAATTATCCCATGGGACAGATAATAGTTTATCCATTTTTAACATAAAAAATTATATGAGCAATAAACCATGTCATTTTGAGTTTAATGAACTCAAAACAGAAACAGTTGAAAAATTAATTAAGTTAACATGTAATGACAAACAACCAGGAATTGATAATATAGATGATAAACTGATTCGAATAGCTGTTAATTACATTGCACACCCTATCTGTCACATAATGAATACCAGCCTGAAACAACCGATCCTTCCACACGCCTGGAAGGAAGCAAAAGTCATACCATTGCCTAAAGATAAGAAGACATCATTTAGTGGCCATAACAGCCACCCCATAAGCTTGCTATCAGCTATGAGTAAGATCTTTGAGAAGGCAATTTTTGATCAAATACAAGAATACTTCTCAGCAAATAATCTGATAACAGATTTTCAGCATGCCTATAGAAAGGGACATTCTACATGTACAGCTCTAGCTCAAATGACAGATGACTGGTAAAAAGATTTGGACAGCAAAATGATCTGTGGTGCAGTCCTATTAGATTTTACAGCAGCATTTGATGTAATTGACCACAAGCTCGTTCTTGAAAAGCTGGAGTCTTGTGGTTTTAGACCATCTGCAATGGCCTGGATGGAAAGTTATTTGATGCATAGATCACAGAGAGTCTTCTTTAATGGAGATTACTCAGATAGTGTATCTATAGAGTGTGGAGTTCCTCAAGGAAGCTGCCTAGGTCCACTTATGTACTCCATTTTTACAAATGATTTACCTCTTGTACTAAAAGATGCTAAATTAACAATGTATGCAGATGACACTACAGTGTATGCATCAGCAACAACACCTGCTGAGTTAAATGTCACCTTGAATAGGGAACTAGATATAATTGGGAAATGGGTCTTTGAAAACAAACTGATACTTAACGCAACTAAAACGAAAAGCATTATATTTGGTTCAAATCATTCTCTTAGGAAAGAGCCAGAGCTAAAACTCTTTATAAATAAAACACCAATCCAACAAGTAAAGGAAACTAAGCTCCTGGGCATCATTCTTGACAATAAGCTGTCCTGGTCAAAACACACTGACATTGTTGTAAACAGAATGGGTAAGGCATTGGCAGTGGTAAGGTGATGCAGAAAATACCTATACCAGAATTGACTAAAAAGGTAATAAACACTATTGTTCTCTCACAGCTTGACTATTGCCAAATAATATGGGTGAATGCCATGAAAAAAGATTTAAGCAAACTCCAGTTGGTACAGAACAAGGTGGCGCACCTTGCTCTCCAATGTCCATACAATATGAACATCAACAGCATGCACTTCTATCTACAATGGTTAAAAGTTGAGGACAGAAAGAATGCTGCACTTCTATCTTCAATATGGAGGTTTTACAATACAAAAATCCATTATATCAGTACAATCAGTTAAAACACAATTCAGAATCATTTACATATGCCACTAGACAGGCAACAGAAGGCCGGTTTTCACTTCCTAAGCCAAACACTAATTTTCTGAAGCGTACAGTAGAATACAGATCAATGAAAGCATGGAATTCCTTACCACTGCCAATGACTAAATTGACACAGAAATCAATATTTAAAAAGCAAATAAAGAAACACCTTGGAATGTTATACTTGTAGGATGCAAAATACATGGTCATACGTACACATATTACACACACACACACACACACACACACACACACACACACACACACACACACACACACACACACACAAGACAGGGTAAGGTGTGATTCAAACTAAATTCTATAGCCTGGATGGTTTCAACAGTTTGTACATTGGAATGATTTATGTATGTCTCTTTGCTGTTGGATGATGACTCATGTGTACTGTAAATTTTAATGTAGGTTTTTGCTTTTTTTGTTTGTTTTGTTTTTGTTTTTCTCTGTCTTGTTTTAAATGTATTGTTTTTATGTGGACCCCAGTAAGACTGGCGATGCTTTAGGGCACAGCTAATGGGGATCCCGATAAATAAACAAACATAAATAAACATGTCTCCTCTGCAGGGTCAGAGCAGTGCTCGGCTATCGGCTGCCTCAGTCTGCTCTGCTATCATCTGCTACCTGCTATCATCTGCTATCTGCTATTTGCTATCATCTGCTATCTGCTACCTGCTATCATCTGCTATCTGCTACCTGCTATCATCTGCTACCTGCTATCATCTGCTATCTGCTATCATTTGCTATCTGCTATCTGCTACCAATCTGCTACTTGCTATCATCTGCTATCTGCTACCAATCTGCTATCTGCTATCATCTGCTATCTGCTACCTGCTATCATCTATCTGCTACCTGCTATCATCTGCTATCTGCTATCATCTACTACCTGCTATCAACTGCTACCTGCTATTACTTCATCTGGTCTGCTGGGGCACTGTTAAGGAGCTGGCTTCTACTGCTGAGATTCCTGTTTACAGGTTACACACACACACACAAACACACACACATGCGCACACACACACAAAGAGATGTGTACCTCCACAGCCCTTAAGCAGAAAGTGTTTTCACTTTAAAGACTATCAAAACACAGCTTTGAACAGAGAATTTTACTATGTGTGTGTGTGTGTGTTTGTGTGTGAATAGAAAAGCTGTTTTATGTT
>JAJHIY020000012.1:265000-297500 GCA_022114975.2 Lampris megalopsis | reverse complement strand
ATTACACTGCCGCCATTTTGCATCCCCCAACTCATGTACACATAAAGTCTCATTCAGCCTCAATTAATTTGGGGTAGAGAAAGTTATGGGGGGGGTCACAGCACACAGGTCACCATAGAAACCAGTACAACCAACATTTTTAAAGGTGGCTGCCAGAGTAATAACAGATTTCTTCTGTACACATCACTGAAACAGACTCCTGTTCCATTTGAACAGAAAAGGTTAGAACAGAGACCGTCCTGAAAGAGACACCAGATAAACCAGTCACAACATCCATTAGACATTAGTAATCAAACAGAGCGGTTTAGAGCTTCCATCAGACATTAGCAATCAAAAAGTGGTTTAGAGCATCCATGAGACATTAGTAATCAAACAATGGTCTAGCGCATCCATCAGACATTAGTAATCAATCAGTGGTCTAGAGCAGTGGTTCTCAACCTTTTTGGGGTCTTGGACCCCCTGCGTATTTTTGATCTACCCTGAGGACCCCTCCACCTGATCTTGGGGGAGGGGGGTTGCAATTTGATAGAAACAGTAGAAACTGCATTTTAAATTGCATTATAGCATTTATTCACTCTTTGGGGCAAAAATAAGAGCTTTCAGTTGTAACTTAGATATAGTTAACAAAACAGAATTCTTATGCAGTAACTTTCAGATATATGTAACAAAACAGAATATGTATTCAGTAACTTTCAGATATATGTAACAAAACAGAATATGTATTCAGTAACTTTCAGATATATGTAACAAAACATAATTCTTATGCAGTAACTTTCAGATATATGTAACAACACAGAATATGTATTCAGTAACTTTCAGATATATGTAACAAAACAGAATATGTATTCAGTAACTTTCAGATATATGTAACAAAACAGAATTCGTATTCAGTAACTTTTAACAATGCAAACGGGAGCGAGATCTCTTATTAAAATACAATAAGTTACACGTGTGAAACAGATGTAATTAGAGAAAAAAGTCCTGTTACCCTTTATAGTTTAGGTAGATAAAGGTCTCAGTCACATTTGAGTAAAATAATCCTATTTCTATAAATGTCATAGGATCTTTTTTTTAAAGATATTTTATTTTCACTGACCCCTTGCAATTACACCACGGACCACTAGGGGTCCGCGGACCCCCGGTTGAGAAACACTGGTCTAGAGCATCAATCAGACAGTAGTAATCAAACAGTGGTCTAGAGCATCCATCAGACATTAGTAGTAGAGCAGCAGGGCGGTTGTGGACAGTGGAAGCTGAAAAAGTGTGTGTGTGTGTGTGTGTGTGTGTGTGTGTGTGTGTGTGAGAGAGAGAGAGAGAGAGAGAGAGAGAGAGAGAGAGGGAGAGAGAGAGAGAGAGAGAGAGAGAGAGAGAGAGAGAGAGAGAGAGAGAGAGAGAGAGAGAGAGAGAGAGAGAGAGAGAGAGAGAGAGAGAGCGAGAGAGAGAGAGAGAGAGAGAGAGAGGCGACTGTGGCGTCGGGTGTTGAGCAGACTCAACTGTGGATTATAACCACTCTTAGCCGCTCTCATCACAGTTTGCCATCTGACGTTGACTCGCAACACAGCATTAAAGCTAATTAAGATGCTGTTTATTAACAGCCGGTGCCCTGGCGTTTACATCTACTGAACAAGGACAACGTCAACAGACAGGTCTGGAAATTAACATTAATTCACTGGTAGATTTCTTGGAAGAATCGGAAAATTAATTTGACCGTAGATTTTTGGTAATTCACTCTACTTCCAGACAGCACTGACAAACACTGAAAATACAACCCCCAACCTTGACTGCAGGCTGAGAGGAACTGAGTATTAATATATATGTATCCAATTATAATATAAACCCAATACAATACAATGTATACCCAATCCCCCCTTAGGGATTAATAGAGTATTTCTGACTCTGATGTGTATGTACTGCCAGGAGACATGGTGTATTTCTCAAGTGAATAAATGGATGAACTCCACAGGTGAATTTTCTTGAAGCAGCATGGAACCAGACACTCTTATTCTCCAGGGGAGGACTTTAACAGACGGACCCGGGAGTCTCATCCGCGTTATTATGAAACCCACTGCTTTTCTGGGCAAGACACGCCCTGTGTAGCATTCAAGTGCTAGGATTGGCCAGGCGTCCATGCTTGCGCTAGGCACGCCCACGAGCCTACTCGCTATTAAAATTAATTGAGGATTTGAGATCTTTGACCACCTCCGACGCAAACCGTGTTTGTTTTTTTGTGATTGAATACACTTTTCCACACGTTTTGTGTGCCCTTATTAACAAGTAGTGGTTATCGCCATCAGCCAACTACTTAATACAGAAAAAATTACTCCTTTTCAGGAACTTGCTGCATAATATTATATCAGTATGACGACAGGCTGACGCTACTCAAAGCGACATTGTTTTTTGTTAGCTTAGCTATTTTTTCCACAAAAGGACAAGTGATTGTTCGGTATTATGTAATTGGTTGATCGCGATAATCGCAGTTTGTTAATAAGCATACACAAAACATGTGGGGGTCACAAATTAATAACACTTTAATCAGAGAGGACACCAGAATGCCTTTAGCCTATTCTTTATTAGAGGTCGGGTAGCAGAGGCGTTAAAGTTACCACAATACTGATATAATATTATGCAGCAACAGTTCCTGAAAGGGAGTCATTTTTTCTGTATTAAGTAGTTGGCAAACATGGTTTGCGTCGGAGGTGGTCAAAGATCTCAAATCCTCAATTCATTTTAATAGCGAGTAGGCTCGTGGGCATGCTTAGCGCAAGCATGGACGCCTGGCCAATCCTAGCGCTTGGACGCCTGGCCAATCCTAGTGCTTGGACGCCTGGCCAATCCTAGCGCTTGGACGCCTGGCCAATCCTAGCGCTTGGACGCCTGGCCAATCCTAGCGCTTGGACGCCTGGCCAATCCTAGTGCTTGGATGCTACACAGGGCGTGTCTTGCCCAGAAAAGCAGTGGGTTTCATAATAACGCGTCTCGCGTCCGCCTCTCACTGTATAGCAACAATGTAAGCATTCAGCTAGCATCAATCTGTGTGGGTGCACATGGGAGTGTGTGTGTGTGTGTGTGTGTGTGTGTGTGTGGTGTCTTTGTGGAAACTAAACTCTCCAGTTAACATTCTTCTAATGTTCAACACTTGTTTTGAATTCACATCAGGTCCCTGCACTGACAGAAAGGCATGATGGGGAGTTTGACTGGGGGCCAACCCCCCAGGGATCTGGTTGGCTGCTGCAGTGTGACTGACAGGTGCCAGGGAACAGGCAGAGCCAACCAGCATCCACTGTTGTTAACCACCAAGCACTCAACTCCAATAAAGACTCATTAAAACCACAGTATAATCCAAAATGCTCACTGAGTTTGGCACTGTGTGTGTGTGTGTGCGTGCGTGCGTGCGTGCGCACGCGCGACAGAGAGACTATATGAGTTGAACCTGTTAGATTTCTGCCATCTAAGTAATCTCAAGAAACCCATAGCAGACCACTTCTGAGCATAGTACTCACTCAGTACATAGCTGTCTACAAACCTGTACATCACCGTTAGCTTGGTGTTAGCTCGATGTTACCTTGGTGTTAGCTCGGTGTTAGCTCGGTGTTAGCTTGGTGTTAGTTTGGGATTACCTCGGTGCTACATTGGTGTTAGCTTGGTGTTAGTTTGGTGCTACCTTGGTGTTAGCTTGGTGTTAGTTTGGTATTACCTCGGTGTTACCTTAGTGTTAGTTTGGCGTTAGCTCGGTGTTACCTTAGTTTAGTTTAGTTTAGTGTTTATTTGACAGGGACAACGCACAATTTTACAACTGCGCCAGAGTTAGTCGGCAGCTAATTTGTATCTGCAGTCTCTGGGTAGTCAAACAAACAACAATTAATACAGAAGTAAAAACATAACAATACATAAGAAAACTATTGAACAGGCAGACAAAGAACAAGACAAAATAAAAACATGACAATACATCAGAAAACCAATAAAATCTGATCTATTTAAAACTGGATATAAATAGCAATCTGGCCTATATGACAACAACATAATATATATGGATTTCATCTATTCAGCAACAATAAATATAAATAGTAATCTGACCTGAAACATCAATAAATAACAATCTGACCTAAACTATGACAACAGCTATAAAAATCAATCTGGCCTATTCAATGGCAGGAAATATACATTACACACAGTCTACGGTCAGGTTGCACCTGCGCTGGTTCCAGCCAGAACCCCAGGCTGCTCCTGACTAAGAAAAATATAGTAACTACTCTGAATAAAAAGTAAAACACAAAGCCTGAGTGAAATCTAAAATATGTGCAAAATGTTAAAGCAAGGACATTTATTTGTGTTTACACGATTGTGCTGACACACCTTGGTGTTAGCTCGGTGTTAGCTTGGCGTTAGCTCGGTGCTAGCTTAGTGTTAGCTTGGAGAGAAAACAGGGAAACAATATTCACACAGCAGGTGCTGCTTTTTCAAAGCAAGATCTCTTAAAGTCGATCATATTCATAATTCACAATGTTTATGGGCAGAGAATACAGTAAAATTTTTATTTCTTTGGCATTCACGGACCCAGATATGGATTTTTTTTAAGCTATAGAGTTCAGAGCTTTAAGAAAGACCAAGACTGTGTTACTTCCCATTTTCCCTCTGGCAGAAAGGAAGGACAGGCATGAAAGCTTCTGCATCATTTAATTGCTACCTGCTAATTGAGTACTTTAGGTAAGACGTTCACAGTCTGTCTGTTGCCAGTCCAGTTACGTCTGAGCTAAACTGATAAATGTGAAAGCAGGGCAGATTACAGTCTGCTTAATGTTTCTGACCACATTACCCTTGATTTAACAAGTGTGGTGGAGGATATTCCAGATCACCACAGAACCTTTAGTTTTCAGTGTGGTTTAGTCCAACATAATATCAGGAATATATATACACAGATGCAGGAAAAAAAAGTTTTAATGCATAGCAGTACAGGCCTGTTTCAGCAGCTGATGAGTGCAAGATGTACGAAACAGACCTGTACTGCTATGCATTACACCTTTTTTCCTGCAACTGTGTTGATATTCCGCTCCTCATCAGTTGAGCACTTATAAACACCATTGACGGTTTCGGGGGGGTAAAAACCATAAAAATAGATAAATAAATAAATGAAATCCAGTGTGTCAAGTAAATTCTTTATGACAGAGAACAAGCCTGTTTCATGCCATAAGCAATCATCAGCTGTCAATAAAACTACTCGGGAAAGAACATACCATCTACTGCCTCGCCATGCACATCACGTGCACAACATCCAATAGGGAAGGGAGAGGTGCAACGTTCAAAATTTCAAAAACACATGATCGCTAATGGTCCAGTGGGGGGTGGTATTTGTCTATTGTCATGATTTATTTGTAATTACAAATTGGTGCTTATATCTATGTGTGCAGCTTCTGGCCAATTCATTACTGTTATTCAATGTGCACATTTCTGGTTTGCAAATGATAAAATATTTTTCAGTTCGACATAGATTGCACATTTTACTACTGGTTGAATATGCTTTGTTCTTTGAGAGGAACTCACAAGAACACACATATATACACACACACACACACATATATACACACATACATATATATATATATAGATGTAGGAAAAAACGTTTAATACATAGCAGTACAAGCTTGTTTCATGCGTCACACACTCATCAGCTGCTAATGTGATTCAACAAAGAAAACATACAGTATACGTTGCCCTGCATCACGCCCCTAATTTCAGTGGACAGCAACCAGTGAGAGGCGAAAACATTTGAACTATTACAACCAATGGGGTAGGTAGTTATGATGCACAGCATCATGACCAAGGTGACCAAGGTCATGGTCATCATGGCCAAGGCACAGACTCCCTCAATGCAGCCAAACACCACCAACTGCAACTGCCGTGCTAAGGCATCGTCTCCTCTTGAAGGAAAATGCCAGACAGAGGGAGTCATCTACCAGACATCGGTGACAAGAGAAGACAACTGCAAAGTGGACACTTACATGGGATTAACAGAAGGCCCTTTTAAAATTAGGTTTAACACCCACATGAGTAGCTTTAGAAATGAACATGCCCGACATGCAGCGGCCTTAAGCTGCCACATTTGGTCAATGGTAGACAAGAATATGGGTTACTCTGTTTCATGGAAAATCCTTACAAAGAGCAATGCATATTAAATTAGCGGCAAAAGATGTAACCTGTGCTTGGCAGAGAAGCATTTTGTTATTTGCAGACCTGATATCTACTACTACTACTACTACTACTTTCGGCTGCTCCTGTTAGGGGTCACCACAGCAGATCATCCGTTTCCATTTCTTCCTGTCTTCTGAATCTTCCTCTGTCTCACCAGTCACCTGCATGTCCTCCCTCACCACATCCATAAACCTCCTCTTTGGCCTTCCTCTTCTCCTCTTCCCTGGCAGTTCCATATTCAGCATCCTTCTCCCAGTATACCAGCATCTCTCCTCCACACATGTCCAAGCCATCTCAATCTTGCCTCTCTTGCTTTGTCTCCAAACCGTCCAACCTGAGCGGTCCCTCTAATACAATCGTTCCTAATCCTGTCCTTCGTCACTCCCAGTGAAAATCTTATCATCTTCCAACTCTGCCACCTCCAGCTCCACCTCTTGTCTTTTCGTCAGTGCCACTGTCTCCAAACCATATAACATAGCTGGTCTCACTACCATCTTGCAAACCTTCCCTTTAACTCTTGCTGGTACCCTTCTGTCACACATCACTCCTGACACTCTTCTCCACCCACTCCACCCTGCCTGCACTCTCTTCTTCACCTCTCTCCTGCACTCCCCGTTACTTTGAACAGTTGACCCCAAGTATTTAAACTCATATGCCTTCATCACCTCTACTCCTTGCATCCTCACCATTCCACTGACCTCCCTCTCATTCACGCATAGGTATTCCGTCTTGCTCCTACTGACTTTCATTCCTCTTCTCTCCAGTGCATACCTCCACATCTCCAGGCTCTCCTCCACCTGCACCCTACTCTCACTACAGATCACACTGTCATCTGCAAACATCACAGTCCACGGAGACTCCTGCCTGATCTCGTCCGTCAACCTGTCCATCACCATTGCAAACAAGAAAGGGCTCAGAGGCCGCTCTGGTGGCTGTGCGGAATAAACCGCCACTCTTGCAACCCGCTCGTCATGTGGCTGGGAGGTTCGTATCCCAGACTCGCCGTAACCGGTCACGGCCAGAGCGTCCACGTAAGGCATTCATTAGGCCACCCTTACCCGAGGGATAGTGGGTGTAGATCGGTGTAGTGTTCAGGGACTCGTCGTTCTCCAGCGACCCCTCTGGCCCACTCGGGCGCCTGCAGCCAAGCAACTGAAAGCATTCTCCCTACGCCTCCTTCGCGGCCTGAAGGTGATGCAATCCATGCGAGGCTTCAGTGTGTAAAATAGCGAGAGCAGCCGACACGAGTTTGAAGGAAGCTGGTGTTACGACTATCTCCTTCCTGTGGAAACGTGAGCCAGGGGAGTTATTCGACAAGAGTTACGGCCATATGCCATTTGGTTAATTGGGTGGGATAAGGGGAAAAAACTAGAAATAAATTTATTTAAAAAAAGAAAGGGCTCAGAGCCGATCCTTGATGTAATCCCACCTCCACCTTGAACCCATCTGTCATTCCAACCGCACACCTCACCACTGTCACACTTCCCTCATACATATCCTGCACCACTCCTACATCCTTCTCTGCCACTCCCGACTTCCTCATACAATACCACACCTCCTCTCTCAGCACCCTGTCATATGCTTTCTCTAAATCTACAAAGACACAATGTAACTCCTTCTGGCCTTCTCTATACTTCTCCATCAACATTCTCAAAGCAAACATCACATCTGTGGTGCTCTTTCATGGCATGAAACCACACTGCTGCTGCTGATCATCACCTCTCCTCCTCTTAACCTAGCTTCTATTACTCTTTCCCATATCTCCATGCTGTGGCTGATCAACTTTATACCTCTGTAGTTGCTACAGTTCTGCACATCGCCCTTGTTCTTGAAAATCGGTACCAGTATGCTTCTTCTCCACTCCTCAGTCATCCTCTCACTTTCCAAAATTGTGTTAAACAATCTAGTTAAAAACCCCACTGCCATCTCTCCTAAACATCTCCATGCCTCCACAGGTATGTCAGCAGGACCAACTGCCTTTCCACTCTTCATCCTCTTCATAGCTGCCCTCACTTCCTCCTTGTTAATCCACCGCACTTCCTGATTCACTATCCCCACATCATCCAACCTTCTCTCTCTCTCATTTTCTTCATTCATCAGCCCCTCAAAGTACTCCATCCACCATCTTAGCACACTCTCCTCACTTGTCAGCACAGTTCCATCTCTATCCTTGACCGCCCTAACTTGCTGCACATCCTACCCAGCTCTGTCTCTCTGTCTAGCCAATCGGTACAAGTCCTTTTCTTCTTCCTTAGTGCTAACCTGTCATACAACTCACCATATACCTTTTCCTTTGCCACCTCTCTCTTCACTTTACGCTACATCTCCTTGTACTCCTGTCTGCTTTCTTCATTTCTCTGACTATCCCACTTCTTCTTTGCCAACCTCTTCCTCTGTATAATTTGCTGTACTTCCTCATTCCACCACCAAGTCTCTTTGTCTTCCTTCCTCTGTCCAGATGACACACCAAGTACCTTTCAAGCTGTCTCCCTCACTATTTCTCCAGTGGTTGCCCAGCCATCCGGCAACTCTTCACTACCACCCAGTGCCTGTCTTACCTCCTGCCTGAACTCCACACAACAGTCTTCCTTCTTCAACTTCAACCATTTGATCTTCGGCTCTGCCTTCACTCGCTTCCTCTTCTTGATCTCCAAAGTCATCCTACAGACCACCATCCGATGCGGCCTAGCTATGTTCTCCCGTCACCACCTTGCAGTCTCCAATCCCTTTTAGATCGCGCATCCTGCATAAGATATAGTCCACCCGTGTGTACTTTCCTCCACTCTTGTACGTCACCGTGTGTTCCTCCCTCTTCCTGAAATATGTATTCACCACAGCCATTTCCATCCTTTTCACAAAATCTACCACCATCTGTCCTTCCACATTCCTCTCCTTGACACCATACCTACCCATCACATCCTCATCACCTCTGTTCCCTTCACCAACATGTCCATTGAAGTCCGCTCCAATCACCACTCTCTCCTCCTTGGGTACCCTCTCCATCATGTCATCCAACTCACTCCAGAATTCTTCTTTCTCTTCCATCTCACACCCAACTTGCGGGGCATATGAGCTGACAACATTCATCAACACACCTTCAATTTCTAGCTTCATACTCATCACTCTGTCTGACACTCTCTTCACCTCCAGCACACTCTTGACATACTCTTCCTTCAGAATTACCCCTACCCATTTCTCCTCCCGTTCGCACCATGGTAGTAGAGTTTGAACCCACCTCCAATACTCCTGGCCTTACTCCCCTTCCACCTGGTCTCTTGCACACACAGTATGCCTACCTTCCTTTTCTCCATCATGTCAGCCAGCTCTCTCCCTTTACCAGTCATAGTGCCAACGTTCAAAGTTCCGACTCTCACCTCCACACTCCTACCCTTCCTCCTCTCCCGCTGCCTCTGGACATGCCTTCCCCCTCTCCTTCTCCTTCACCCAACAGTAGCATAGTTTCCACCGGCACCCTGCTGGTTAACAGTACCGGTGGTGGTCGCTGGTAACCCGGACCTCGACCGATCTGGTATGGAAATCTGTTTTATGAGCCGCATATTTAATTTGGCAAAGATTTTACACCAGATGCCCTTTCTGATGCAACCCTCCCCATTTATCCAGGCTTGGGACCGGCACTAAGAGTGCACTAGCTTGCGCATCCTCAGGGGCTGGGTCTGACCCTTTCGTCGACTGGTTAGCGCAGTCGATCATGGTGCAAGCGATCTGGGTTTGTGTCTTGGCTGCGGCGGTTCCCGGCTGCCCCCCGAATTCGCTACACAGGCCTAATATGTCTACCTTAAATAGTAGAAATTAATTGGCCACCAGCTGTAGACACCGAAAAAATATCTCCTTTCTAACTACAAGTACAATGTTTTTATTATTCCCCCCCATTAGATGATACACGTGACATTTATTAGATGTTGTATTCTGATATTTTAACTGCCTGCCCTTCCAACTGTGCCCCAACACCACCCCACTATATGATTTACATAAATTAGCCCATTTGACGTTACCTTGTTGTATTCTAAATGTAAGCTATTTCAGCAGTGCCCTGGTCCTTTAAATGCTTTTTCAAATCAAGTCCCAACCCCTTACACCATTGGTTGCAATGTTTTCTACCCTACCATTGGTTGCTGTGCATCGTAACTACCTACCCCATTGGTTATAATAGTTCAAAAGTTTTCTCCTCTCACTGGTTGCTGTCCACTGAAAGCAGGGGCATGATGCGGGGAAAGGTAAAGTGTATGTTTTTCTTTGTTGAATCACATTAGCAGCTGATGAGTGCGTGACGCATGAAACAAGCTTGTACTGCTATGTATTGAAAGTTTTTTCCTACATATATATATGTATGTATGTATGTATGTATGTATGTATGTATGTCTCCATCAGGGAGCAGGGCTGATAAACCAGGACAGGGCAGTGACATCATTAGAGCCTTGACCAATGAGGATGTGTTCCGTTTCTGTGGACATCACGGTCCTCTCCTTAGCACTCAGTTTGATGCGGTGGCTGAAGTTGGTACTGCAGCTTAAATTCTACTGGACCAGATCTGTCTAAAGGTCTAAACGTTTTAAGAGGAAACAATGTTACACATTTAAAACCTGCTGTGAATTATTAAATTATTAATCTGTATTATTTTTACTATTATTATCACTATCATTAATTTTTCCAGCAGCCCACACCTCTTTGAGAATCACTGACTCAACTAACAGCAAGAAGACCAGTGGGGTTAGTAGTACAGATAGAAACTTACTTTAAAGATGAGACAACACTGGAAGCAGCAAGTAAGCTCCCTTGTATACCAGATTGTTTACACTTTCAAATGATAATATAAATCTACTACTAACCCCAGCCTGAAGAGGTGTTACAATGCATTCTGGGAATTGGATGCACACCATCTGTTACTGATTGGCCACGTGCCTTGACAGGGGGAGGACTTTATTGGTTGGGTTGGTCTTGTGTTGACCTGGCATAGCAAAAGCAACACTGGAGCCAATAGTAACACAGACAGCCAAGGTGATAATAAGCAGCCAGTAGCTGCAGGAGAAATTACCATCTGTCTAATTACAAGGAAAGAAAAACCAAGAGAACATATTTTCATAGAAACCCTTTCCAATCTACCATGCTAATATCTCCATGTTTAACTCAGCTGTTAGTAAAACAGAGGTTCGTTTGGAATCCGGAAGACTTTTTTGTGTTGGTTATTTCCATCCACTCTCTGAATTTAACATGGAAGAGAACCTGTCCTCAAATAGCAAGGGGATCTAGTATGTTCTCTGAGCTAATGCTAGCATATCAGATATAATGTCAGTGGAAATATTTGCTGGCCTTGCTAATGCTGCCATAGCACCTGGGGATGAAGAGCTAGCTTTCTGCTGTAACATTAAAAATGAATTTGACTATTTATCACTCATTTTGTCTTCCACTTGTCCCAGTTGTCCCAGTGAGCCTGCAGGTGCATACTGGGAGAACATGATGCACCTGTTCATCATAAATGAAAAATAAAGAATGAGTGTATGTGTTACTGTGTCAGACCACTAGACAGGTCAAAGGTCAAAGCTCACACCAAGCTATGTGATGCGGTGAACTGTCAATATGAGAGAGGGAGAAAGTGACAGACAGACAGACAGACAGATGGTGTCTTACCTTTAGTGGCCACCATAACACAGTCTATCTTTGTCTCCTGTTGGGGTAAAAAGAGAAAAATTATTTTTCTTTCAACGTTACTTACACACACACACATACATACAAATATAAACACAGTGGACAGATGGCACCGATCAGAGACTCTGCTGCCATTAAACAACCAGCCCTCTCTCTGTCTCTCTCTCTTTGTCTCTCTCTTTCTCTCTGAGCGGAAGTGCGAATGAGTGGACGCAGTCGCAGCGTGTTGCTTCGGTGTGAGTGAGTTTCTAAAACGAGAGTCTTTTTCTATCCGTCTTGTCATTTTCATGTGTTCTGTGTTGTTTTGTTGTCTTTAGTTAGGTTTTTCAGTGGTAAGTTTAAGTGGAGTTGTTTTCTTTAGTTCGGGAGTGGTGCTACCGGCCTGGTGGGGCAATATGGCCGCTGTGGGAGGTGGAGGAATGGCATTTGAAAAGTTGACATGCCGGCATGCGATTAAAGTGGCTCCAGGGGTCACGAGCTCGGTGGAGGAATGCTGCCTCGCGATCGGTGAACATGTGGGATATGGAAGCATAAAATCAACATCCAGAATGAACAGTGCTGTGGTCATGTTTCTTGATAGCGTTGATAAAGCCACGTTTACTCCCGTTCTACTACGAGTTAATATCCGGCCAAGAGAATCACCATTTCTAATCCCCCCCCCCCCCCCCGTTCATGAGAAATGCAGCTTTGAAGGAGCTTGCAAGATACGGACAGCTTGTGTCCCCGATAATAATGGTCTCTTCGGGTTGCCAGTCTCCTCACTTGAAACATGTTGTGTCCCATAGGAGACAAGGTTTTAAGGTTTTTTTTGACCCGTTTTATTGTTTTAAACATTTTAATGTGTTTAAACGATGTAACATATTTCCAGTTTGTTTCTCTGATCACTCCCTTGTAGAGTGTTTGGTTTTCATAAAGAGTGTTAAAACAAATAGTGCTTTCTGGCATTTTAACACAGGCCTTCTAATTGATAACAACTTTAGAGATGCTTTCAATTTTTTCTGGGGCCAATACAGAAACTGAAGGTCTGATTTTAGTTCTCTACAGCAATGTTGGGTCATTGGCAAGTGCCAGATAAAGCAGTTTTGCCAGCAGTACACTCGCAATGTCACCAGAGACATAGCCAAACCTATGAGAGATCTAGAGGATGAAATGGTGGAACTACAGAATTTGGCAGATTCCACAGGAGATAGAGGCCATATAAAGGCTCTCAAATCCAAAAAGTCTGCTTTGGCTAGCCTGTTGGGTATTACAGTACAGGGGGCACTCATCTGCTCACACTTTCTGAATATCACACATATGGATGTGCCTTCTCACTTTTTCCTTAGTCTAGCGCGCAAGAACGAGCAGAGAAAGACCATCCACTCTCTGCATACTAACACTGGTGTGCAGCTATCAGATCTTTCTGAGATTCTGAAATACGCAGCAGGGTTTTACAGTGATCTCTGTAAGAGTGAATTCAGGCAGGATGTGCTGGGGGCTGAATCATTCTATGATGGGCTAAAAAAGGTTGAGGAAGCACTCAATACAGAGCTCGAGGCACAACTGTCCCCTGAAGAACTTCATGACGCCCTGCAAAGTCTGGAAATTGGCAAGGCACCTGGTATAGATGATTTACCTGTTGACTTCTATAAGTCTTTTTGGCTGGTGCTCGGAGGGGATTTGTTGACTGTGCTGAGGAACAGTGCAACTGAGGGGCGGTTGCCTCAGAGTTGCAGAAGGGCCGTCATTACTCTCGCCAAAAAAGGGGATTTGCAAGACATTAAGAACTGGTGGCCAGTTTCCCTGCTCTGCACTAATTACAAGATCTTTTCTTAGATGTTAGCAATCAGACTAAGAAAAGTGATGAAGGAGGTCATCCGTGTTGACCAGACTTACTGTGTGCCCGGTAGGCTGATCACTGACAACATATTAATTAGGGATGTTTTGGACATCTTTAGTTCATTGGGAGTTGAAACTGGTCTCATTTCCATAGATCAGGAAAAGGCTTTTGACCGGGTTGAACACCAGCACTTGTTGGCAAACCATGAAAGCGTTCGGTTTCAGCAAATGTTTTATAGCTAAGATCAAGGTTTTGTACAGTGACATTGAGAGTGTACTTAAAATTAACGGTGGTTTGAGTGTTCCTTTTAAGTTTCAAAGGGGAATCAGGCAGGGATGTTCTTTGTCTGGAATGTTGTACTCTCTGGCCATTGAGCCCCTGTTGCATAAATTGAGGTGTGAGTTGTCTGGAGTCGCTTTTGCTGGTTGTAGCGCAACTTTTAAACTCGCTGCCTATGCAGATGATGTATCCGTTTTTGTAAAGAACCAAAGATATGTTGATGTTTTAGTAGAAAATGTTAACAAGTTTGGTCAAATATCATCAGCTAGGGTACGGGGGGGAAAAGTGAAGTGGTGATGGTAGGAGAGGGATTGAATGGTAAGTTCACATTACCTAGGGGGTTGACATGGAAAAGGGGAGGGATGAAATATCTGGGAGTGTTTGTGTGGAATGAAACTTTTTCAAATAAGAATTGGGAGAATGTTTAAGAAAAAGTACAAGGGCGTCTTAGGAAGTGGAAATAGACTTTACCAAAAAATGTCATATAGGGGTCACATGTTAGTAATCAACAACCTGGTGTCATCAACTCCATGGCATTGGTTAACATGCGTTGATCCTCCAACCAACCTTCTGGCCAAGATTCAGACTGTACTGGTGAACTTTTTCTGAGACAACTTGCACTGGATTCCTCAGTGTGCTGTACCTTCCTAAAGATGAAGGGGGTCAAGGACTGATCCATCTGGCCAGCAGGCATGCAGCCTTCTGCCTCCAGTTCATTCAGAGATTGCCACTGGCCTAGAGACTTAGTGTGGAAACCAGTAGCCTGTGCAATACTTCAGTGTTGTTGTGGACTCTGCATAAACTTGCCTTTGTTTTTAATGGATCTTAACAACCCAAACCACAATGGATTACCTGGTTTTTATCATGGGCTCATAAGGGTGTGAAATATGTTTATATTTTTAAGAAGGAGAGAACGGGCTGTTCTGACTCTCTGAGCTGGCTTGTAAGAGAACCAGTGGTGTATGGTGGGTGTATGGACATGCCTTGCGACATAGGACCCACTGTGTCATAACTGTGTTCTGCCAGGCAATGGTCGTCATGTTGGGTCAAGTGGTGGAGCTGGCTGGGCCCAATCTTCACAATGCTGCTGCACTAGCATCTCATCTGGGAGTGAAATCTACACGCCTCATTAATCGGGTGCTATGTAAGTGGAACAGTCAGCTCAGAGAAAAAGAACAGGAACTTTTAACATCATACTGTAGTGGTTTTACTCATCCAAATTTTGAAGATCAATTTCCTGTTTTAAAAATTGTTCCTGATCTGAAAAATTGCACGGGGCCATTTTCAGATTTGGGAAATGTTCTTACTGTGAGTCTGAATGTACTAAAAGGTAAGACCATGTACAGTATGCTGGTAAAAATCCTGAATAAAGAAAAACTGAGTGGTTGGACTGATACACCCTGGAAAGCCCAGCTGAGCTTGGGAGAGAATGTGAAGCCAGTCTGGAGGGGTTTATACAAACCACCGTTCATTAAAAAAGCTGGTGATCTGCAGTGGAGGGTCTTGCATGGTATAGTGGTGGTCAATGCTTTTGTTTCTGTGCTAGACCCTAATGTGAATGCAACTGTCCCTATTGTGCCCAGAGAGAAACAGTTTTCCATTGTGTAGAATGTGTGAGGCTTCCACCCCTGTTTCTGCTACAAGAACATTTATTTAGCTCATCTGGGGTAAGTTTTTGCAGACACAATTTTATTCTTGGTTTCAAATACAGCCAATGTGTAAAATTCAAATGCCAAGTGTTGAACTTCATTGCAGGGCAGGCAAAAATGTCTATCTATGTGAGCTGGAAAAACAGAAGTGAAGAGTGTGTAGAATGTGATGTTGAACTGATGGTCCAGGCAAGAATGAGGTAGATTTTAATTCTTACAGAGCAATGAAGGATCTGGACAAGTTCACAGCCATGTGGTGTTATAAAGGTGCTGTGTCCAACTATAGAGGATGAGCTGGTTTCTGCTGCAGAGCTTGGATAAAATGGTCTTACCTGTTTTGTTTTATGTTTTAAGTTGTTGACTGATAAAGATGAGTGTTAAGTGTTTGTAATTTGACAAATATTGTTTATATTGTTCAAAAGATATCAAGTCTGTCTTTCTGATAAGTTCTTGTTAAAGACTTCTTTTAAAAGTTAAATTCAATTCTCCCTCTCTGTCTCTCTTACTGTCTGTCTTTCTGTTGCTGTCTCTTTCTCTCTCTCTGTCTCTATTTCTCTGTCTTTCTCTCTCTCTCTGTCTCTCTTTCTCTCACTTTCTGTCTCTCTTTCTCTGTCTCTCTGCCTCTCTCACTTTCTGACTCGGTCTCTCTCTCTGTCTTTCTGTTGCTTTCTCTCTGACTCTCTCTGCCTCTCTCTCTTTCTGACTGTCTCTCTCTGCCTCTCTCACTTTCTGACTCGGTCTCTCTCTCTGTCTTTCTGTCACTCTCTCTCTGCCTCTCTCGCTTTCTGACTCGGTCTTTCTCTCTGTCTTTCTGTCGCTCTCTTTCTCTGTTTCCCTCTGCCTCTCTCTCTTTCTGACCCTGTCTCTCTCTGCCTCTCTCGCTTTCCGACTCGGTCTCTCTCTCTGTCTTTCTGTCGCTCTCTCTCTCTGCCTCTCTGTCTTTCTGTCGCTCTCTCTCTGTCTCTCTCTGCCTCTCTCTCTTTCTGATTCTGTCTCCCTCTCTGTTTTTCTGTCTCTCTTTCTCTGTCTCACTCTTTCTGTCTCTTATCCTCTTTCTCAGTCTGTCACTGTGCCTCCAGGCTCTACCTCTTTTGTTACACATGCAAATCTACACACACACAGGCAAGCTAAACTTTGCGTGCTATCAGCTGTGCTACAAAGTGTGTGTTTTTGACATCTGTCTGTAAAAAGCAGTGATGGTTGTGCATTATTCAACACAAACCAATTAAATCCACTAACTTGCATAACTACCAGGAAGACAATGGGCTGGAGGCTGAGGTGTGTGTGCGTGTGTGTGTCTGTGTGCGTGTGTGTGTTTTCATTTGGCTGCAAATTAGACCAGGGCAAGGGCTTTGTGTGCATGTGTGAATGAGTGTGTGTATGCGTCTAATTGTACCTTTTTATGATTAATTTCCAAAAACTCAAGACTCAAGTAACCAGTCTCTCATTCTCTCTCTGTCACACACACACACACACACACACACACACACACACACACACACACTTAGTACCTCCCACTACAGCCTATTAGTCCATCTGGTCAGAGCAGTGGAACTGTCTCCTCTATTAGAGTAGTGTTTGTGTGTTGGTGTGTGTTTGTGTGTGTCTGCAGTCATGCTGCTGTGGTCTGGTTTTCAGAGCAGAGAGAGAAAGCAGGAGAGGAGAAGCAGACAGAGAGCTGGTAGAGAGACAGATGGAGTTGGGTCAGTCTGGATGCTTTGGGCTGTTAAGGTGGTTTGGGCTGTTAAAGTGGTTTGAATGTTAAGGTGGTTTGGGATGTTAAGGTGGTTTGGATGTTAAGGTGGTTTGGGATGTTAAGGTGGTTTGGCTGTTAAGATGGTTTGGGCTGTTACAGTGGTTTGGGATGTTAAGGTGGTTTGGGCTGTTAAGGTGGTTTGGGCTGTTAAGGTGGTTTGGGATATTAAGGTGGTTTGGGCTGTTAAGGTGGTTTGGCTGTTAAGGTGGTTTGGGCTGTTATGATGTGCATTAGTGGCATTAAACATTGAAATGCCGTACTATAAAACTATTTGCAAAACATAAGCTGATTCATATTGTGCTCAAAATGGTTAATATTTGCTTTCCATTACAATTTTTGTTGAATCTGATAAGTCTGATTTATTCCATTCACAGTTCAGCCCAGCTTCTATCCTGCACGCCTGTCTGGTCTGCAGGGACACAAACCTTAACGTAAACCAATTCACTAAAGTGATCCTATTCTGTCATCCTCTCATGAGGACCTGACAAGTATGTACAGGTGGCACCACATTCCGTCAAACACCTCATATGATGGTGACTCTACATGTTTCTACATCATGTGGACCACTGGCTGAATGACACATTTCCTTTTATGTCCTCTATTGTAGAACTGGTCGTTCATAGTGACAAATTTGTTCTTACACACCCATGGAATTTTTCGCTCTCAAGGTTGTCTGAAAGGCAGAAGCAAAGCCTGATGGTTATTTGTAGTTCCTTCACCCCTAGCATGTGTTGTCTACCTCCTGCAACCAGCCATCAGCCAGGCCTATAAAGACATCGGTGTTAGCCAGGTTCTAACTGGTCTCTCAGACAAACCTACTACCACTACTACTACTACTACTACTACTACTACTACTACTACTACTACTACTACTACTGCTACTACTACTTTCGGCTGCTCCCATTAGGAGTCGCCACAGTGGATCATGCGTTTCCATCTCTTCCTGTCCTCTGCATCTTCCTCTGTCACACCAGCCACCTGCATGTCCTCCCTCACCAAATCCATAAACCTCCTCTTTGGCCTTCCTCTTCTCCTCTTCCCTGGCAGTTCCATATTCAGCATCCTTCTCCCAATATACCCAGCATCTCTCCTCCACACACATGTCCAAACCATCTCAATCTTGTCTCTCTTGTTTTGTCTCCAAACCGTCCAACCTGAGCTGTCCCTCTAATATACTCCTTCCTAATCCTGTCCTTCTTCATCACTCCCAATGAAAATCTTATCATCTTCAACTTTGCCACCTCCAGCTCCTCCTCCTGTCTTTTCATCAGTGCCACTGTCTCCAAACCATATAACATAGCTGGTCTCACTACCATCTTGTAAACCTTCCCTTTAACTCTTGCTGGTACCCTTCTGTCGCAAATCACTCCTGACACTCTACTCCACCCACTCCACCCTGCCTGCACTCTCTTCTTCACCTCTCTCCTGCACTCCCCATTACTATGGACAGTTGACCCCAAGTATTTAAACCCATATGCCTTCATCACCTCTACTCCTTGCATCCGCCATTCTGTTGTCCTCCCTCTCATTCACACATATGGATTCCATCTTGCTCCTACTGACTTTAATTCCTCTTCTCTCCAGTGCATACCTCCACCTCTCCAGGCTCTCCTCCACCTGCACCCTACTCTCACTACAGATCACAATGTCATCCACAAACATCATAGTCCATGGAGACTCCTGCCTGATCTCGTCCATCAACCTGTCCATCACCATTGCGAACAAGAAAGGGCTCAGAGACGATCCTTGATGTAATCCCACCTCCACCTTGAACCCATCTGTCATTCCAACCGCACACCTCACCACTGTCACACTTCCCTCATACATATCCTGCACCACTCCTACATACTTCTCTGCCACTCCCGACTTCCTCATACAATACCACACCTCCTCTCTCGGCACCCTGTCATATGCTTTCTCTAAATCTACAGACACAATGGCTCTCCTTCTGACCTTCTCTATACTTCTCCCTCAACATTCTCTCAGACAAACCTCAGGGCTAAAAAGTCCCATGGGAGTGTAAGAACAAATGTGTAGGTATGAACGACTGATGAATGAGTTCTGTTGTTGTATAGAACATGCGAGACTTCATGTGTTCACAATCCACACATGCCCCCTCCACCGTTTCATTTGTCATCAACCTGTCAATCAAATATCTTTTGGAAGAAAAAGACAAGCAGAAACTCCAGTAAAAATTAGTCTTCTTGATTTCTTGTGCATTCAATGTGTTTTCCCAAAACTGTGTGGACTATGTAGAATACATCTGTAACATGGACAAGATTACACCTTTGAGCAAGAGACACACAGAAAGACAGAACAAAATGTCACAACTAGAAAACACACACACACACACACACAACACACACAACACACACACACACACACACACACACACACACACACACACACACACACACACACACACACACACACACACACACACACGGAGACAGACCCCGTTGGCCGTGCTGACTGCCTGGTAGTAGATACTGTAACTCTTCTGCGGGAGCAGTGGGGCGTTCCAGTAACCATTGTATGTTCGGTTGTCACCTTCAGAGAACAACACAACAATCAGTTACACTGTGAACACACAACACAACAATATGTTTCACTGTAAAGAAAAAAATGACAGTTGTTTACACTGTAAACAAACTAAATAACATCTAGTCACAGTGTCAACAGCAGGATAAACAGTCATCCCAACAACAAGCTCAGTAAACTGAAACTGACAGATGAAGGGATGCTCGCTGAGCGGTTGAGAAGGGTCTGGCTGTTGTAGGTTTATTGCACAGTGTTCATCATAAAGAAAACAAATGTGGAATAATCCTTTTCTTTAAATGGTCAAATAACAATAATCATTAATTCCAAATTATTTTCTACTTATTTAGTTTTTCTTCTGCCAAGTACCGTGCTTCTACAACAGCAAGTTACCAACACAGTTGCTAAGCAACACAGCATCACCTGTGTAATAAGGCTACACTGCAGTTAGACTAATATTTAAATGAAGTATTCCCTCAGCCAATCAGAGGAGAGATGTGGACTGACCGATGCAGAAAGGCAGAGGGTGGCGGAGTTCGGAGGTGGGCAGCTCGGCGCTGAAGTAGTATGGCGCATTAAAGAGGCTGGCGTTCTGGAAGTGGATCGGAACCGGATAACAACGCAGAATCTCTACAGCGCCACGCATCTGCCTGCGAGGGCGCTCCTCTTCCACCACCACCTGGTACTTACTGTGGAGACGGAGAGAAGAAGAAAAAGAAGGAGGGCATTTTAACTGACCTTGGAAAATTAAAAAGTGAATTGATTGACAGAAGATGGGTGGATCTCTGCCTGGAACCACTGGGTGGGACAGCTGCCCTTCATCTCTATCGCTCATCTTCCCTCTCTTTTGCCTATTCTCTCTATCAACTTCCACTTCTCTTTTCCTCTCAAACCCCTACTCTCTGTTCAGTCTCACTAGTTCTATCTAAACAAACACACACACACACACACTCTGAGCAGAGAAGAACGATATGACAGACAGCGGAGATAAACCAAGCCAAACTGAACAAAAGAATTGGGTAAAAAGAAGAAATGGTTACCCCCCCCCCTTCTCTGGGTAGATTGTTAGCAGTACATTCAGACTCATTCCAGTGGAACAGCCAGCCGGAACAACAGACATGGACTGTGAAGACAAAGAGAGGAGGAGTGAGAGACAGAGAGATGCTTGTAAAAGAAAGGAGAGTGGCTAATGAAGGAGGGAGAGAATTTCTCCTGATGTTCAGAGAACTGACAGAAAGGCCACATCTCCTGTTCTGCTGTTTTATGTAGAAATGTTTTAACCCTGATCTACAGGATCTTTCTCACAACCAAGTCAAACAGCTCCTACAAACATCAATATAAAACTAGGACCGTCCAAATCAGTCCAAACCAGGCTAAACCAGTCCAAACCAGCCCAAATCAGTCTAAACCAGTCCAAACCAGGCTAAAACCACCCAAACCCGTCCACACCAGTCTAAACCAGTCCAAACTAGCCCAAATCAGTCGAAAGTAGTCTAAACCAGTCCAAACCGGTCCAAACCAGTCCAAATCAGTCCAAACCAGTCCCCACCAGACTCCTTATAAACAGTAATCTTGACAGTGATGGGACCCAATTTGAGTAAATTTAATCCAGTTTAGACTCTTTTAGTCTACCCTTCTTTACTTCTGTTTAGTCAAATTTAGTTTAATCACTTAAGTCTTGTCAGATCTAGCTTGGTTTAGTTTAGTATAATCCAGTGTAGCTCTGTTTGATTTACTTTAATTAAGTCTTGTCAAATCCAGTTGGTCTAGTCTAGTCTGTTGGTAAACTAGAGGCGGTAAACGTAAACAGCAGGTGGTCTTATGATAACAGAATAGTACACATAACAAAGACCTTTGCAGATCAGGACATGTATCTACATGTAGTACTCGTGTGTGTGTATGTGTATGCGTACGTGTGTGTGTGTGTGTGTGTGTGTGTGGTATTTATGTTTGCAGGCATCTCATCTAAGTTCTCCTTTAGTGTAATGCCATCAACTGCCATCAGTGGTTAATCACCATCTATCTTTGTATCAGAGCTGTTACACAACCATTACCAACAGTAGTGGTCCTCATCATAGTGTACTTGATCTTTTTGACCCCAGCTGAAGGTGTTTGACTGTTGGATGTGGATTAATGACCCTTGGCATAAAATATTATAAGGTGGCACGGTGGTGCAGTGGTTAGCGCGGTCCCCTCACAGCAAGAAGGTCCTGAGTTCGAGCCCGGGGTAACCCAACCTTGGGGGTCGTCCTCTGTGTGGAGTTTGCATGTTCTCCCCGTGTCTGTGTGGGTTTCCTCCGGGGGCTCCGGTTTCCTCCCACAGTCCAAAGACATGTAGGTCAGGTGAATCACCCGTACTAAATTGTCCCTAGGTGTGTGTGTGTGTGTGTGTGTGTGTGTGTGTGTGTGTGTGTGTGTATATGTGTGGGCCCTGTCATGGTCTGGCGGCCTGTCCAGGGTGTCTCCCCACCTGCTGCCCAATGGCTGCTGGGATAGGCTCCAGCATCCCCGCGACCCTGAGAGCAGGATAAGCGGTTTGGATGATGGGTGGTTTGGTGGTTGACTGATGAAGCAGACTGGGAGTCTATGGGAGGTTTACAGAGAAGATGGAACCTTAAAACGAGTCACATCCATCACCTCCTCTTCCATCATCCAACTCCACAGAAAGGCTCTCTCTCTTTCCATCCCCCCATCAGCCCTGCATCACTCTGTCACGCTGTCTCAGCTTAAAAAGGAGTTTTCACTTTTTTTCCAGGGTGTAACTTCATAAACAGACTAAAATTAGACTCATAATTAACTCTCCTTCTTTTCTTTGTGCTCAAAACAGATGCACCATCTCCTTCCTCCGAGCGCAGGAAGTCCATATATGGAGCTGCTGTGCTCCCGTCAATTTCAACCACACTGCTAATTACCATAATTAGTCTAATTAGCCACCTACAGACCAGTGTTCTCTCATCATCATAGAAACTAATTAAAACCTGTTGGAGAATTTATGCTAATGAGTTCCTGAAAGCTAGAACATGACAACATTAAAGGGACAGGGTGAAGGTACACTATTTAATGGAAATCAAATATTTGAAATCTGCTTTGGAAGGAATAACTGTTTGTGAAAACAAACAGAATGACTCTAAATGTACAGGTAGTGAGAAAGAATGGAACTGTCTTCATACGTTCACAATACATGCAAAAGGAAAGAAGAATAAAACTGTCCATCCATCAAACCATCCTTTATCCAAACCACTTATCCTGCTCTCAGGGTCGCGGGGATGCTGGAGCCTATCCCAGCAGTCACTGGGCGGCAGGCGGGGAGACACCCTGGACAGGCCGCCAGGCCATCACAGCCCCCCCCCCCCCACACACACACACACACACACACTCCTAGGGACAATTTAGTACAGCCGATTCACCTGACCTACATGTGTTTGGCCTGTGGGAGGAAACCTACACAGACACGGGGAGAACATGCAAACTCCACACAGAGGACGACCCAGGACGACCCCCAAGGTTGGACTACCCCGGGGCTTGAACCCAGGACCTTCTTACTGCGAGGTGACCCCGCTAACCGCCCAATAAAACTGTGTTATGACAAATACTGTTATCAGGACGGACCTGTTTCAGCACTGTGAAGGAAACTAGCATGAAGGATTAGCAGTTATCCTTTATTCATTGTGTATCTGATCCTCTACGCCTGTCGTTTAAATCTGCTTTAAAGAGGAGAACTTGAGAACTTCCCAGAGAGCAGTGATGGGGGATGGGTGTTATTGTCTCTCCCATCTTCCCTGCTTAATTCACACTCCATTGTAATTCTATAGAGCCCACTATCTGGCAGTGACCAGACGTTTAAACTGATCTGTGGTGTGAGGGATAGGGACTGGCAGGCTTCAGGTGATCGATGGTCGGGCCTTTCTTTGTCTCAGGGAGAGGGCCTATAAGGGAGACGACTGTCGCCCTATCTTGTGAGCATGAAGTAAATTTTAGTTTGTGTTCTCCTATTGTGTGCAACACAACATGTCTTTTACCACCAAGCACCAGTGTTTTGTGTAATTATTTCTGAGTCTTGAGTGTTTGCAGGCAATATCCACGACAATATGGCAAGACTTCCATTCACATTTTCCGACATGAGATGAAATGTCTAATGTGTACAAGCGTAAAGGTGTGTAAGGGTCTTGTCAGATTAGTCACAGGATTTATTCCTAATGAGAGAGAATTTCACGTAGAAAACCAAGAACGAGGTTTCTAAACAGGAAACCCCACAGAATAAAGCGCAAATCATCTATAACATCTTTTAGTAGGGCTGCACAGGATTAGAAAAAACTCAACATTTTCTTCTGATATATATATAGTGATATGAAAACAGCCATTTTCACCAGATGACTTGAAAAGCTCTATCTGGAAAGAACGTCAGAAGAAGAAAGACACCATGTCATTGTATTCTTACAACAAATGTGTTGTCTGCATGTAACCATCCTATTGTACAGCAGCAGTGGGCAGCTGCAGTGCCCGGGGACCAACTCCCGTTCTTCTTTCCATTGCCTTGCTCAGGGGAATAGGCAGGAGTATTAATCCTAACATACATGTCTTTTTGATGGTGGGGGAAACTGGAGCACCAGGAGGAAACCCACGCAGACACGGGGAGAACATGCAAACTCCACACAGAAAGGACCTGGGACAACCTGGTTCAAACTCAGGACCTTTCTTGCTGTGAGGCAACGGGGCTAACCACCGGGCCACCGTGCCTGGGGGATTTTGTGCGTCTGCATAGAAAAATAACAAAAAAAGCTGAATTGTTGAGAATCTGGTTTTTGTTGAAGACTAGTGTGTAAATATGTGGCCATCCTGGGTGGCTTGGGCAGCATGGTGGCACAGTGGTTAGCGCTGTCACCTCAGCAAGAAGGTCCTGGGTTCAAATCCCGGGGTTGTCCAACTTTGGGGGTCATCCCAGGTCGTCCTCTGTGTGGAGTTTGCATGTTCTTCCTGTGTCTGCGGCGGGTTTCGCCCACCATCAAAAAGACATGCATGTTAGGGTTAATATTCCTGTCTGTGCCCTGACCGAGGCATGGCAAGACCAACTGGAGGTGGTCCCCGGGTGCTGCACTGCCCACTGCTCCTAGCTACACAGCTAGGATGGCTTAAATGCAGTGTGATTTCCCTATGGGGATCAATAAAGTATCTCAAAATCAAAAAAATAAAAACATTCTACTGTGACAGCTGCAAACTGCTGCCTGCGCCTAGCGCACAGCAGGCAGAGAAGGATCAGCAGCCAACAAACACACATCCTCACACGGGCTGGAAATAAACACTCACAAATTCACACGGTCCAAAATTCACAAAACTCCTTCGGTGCCCGTTTGGGTGTAATCCCCCCTCTAACCACTACGTGGGTTGGTGGAATGGCGCTGTTCATCCGGTCGCCACGGAGAGAACGTATGTGTGTGTGTGTGTGTGTGTGTGTGTGTGTCTCCATCGATTTTCTCGGCAACAACTCATCCAAAAAACGTCACACTCAACAATGCACTTCCTTGTGTCCTGAGCTATACACCCGCCAAGTGTGAAGTCTAGCGGATGTAGTCTGCACCAAAACAAGAACAACAATGAATGAGAGAAGAGAACAACCCAGCCGGTCTTAAAGAGAATTCATCTCCAGGGTGTGATGGACGACTCGCCGGGCCTGCCTCGGTTGTTTGATCCCCTAATCAGAAATGATTGTGATTGGTGTTTGTCTGTGCAAGCACAGCCTGCATGTCTCTGACTAGCAACAAACTGTTATGTTATATCACACACACGTCTCTCATAGACTCACTATGGAAAAGGAGAACTGTGCAGTTTTCATGCGGCATCATGAGGTGTTTGAGTTCATTTGCTTTACATCGCTGGTCTTGTGAGGTCATTATCACATGCACACATCACGATTACACTGCTGATGACAAGATACACCGTGCAGCCCTATATTGTAGCTTAGTGCTTTCTCCATTAGAAAACCCTCTCTCTGGGAGTCTGGGTAGTGTAGCGGTCTATTTCGTTGCCTACCAACACGGGGATCGCTGGTTTGAATTCCCGTGTTACCTCCGGCTTGGTCGGGCATGGCTGCAGACACAATTGGCCGTGTCTGCGGGTGGGAAGCTGGATGTGGGTATGTGTCCTGGTCGCTGCACTAGCACCTCCGCTGGTCAGTCGGGGCATCTGTTCGGAGGGGAGGGGGAACTGGGGGGAATAGCGTGATCTTCCCACGTGCTACGCCCCCCTGGTGAAACTCCTCACTGTCAGGTGAAAAGAAGCGGCTGGTGACTCCACGTGTATGGGAGGAAACATGTGGTAGTCTGCAGCCCTCCCCAGATCAGCAGAGGGGGCGCAGCATGGACTGGGACAGCTCGGAAGAGTGGGGTGATTGGCCAAGTACAACTGGGGAGAAAAAGGAGGGGGGGGAAAACGCTCTCTCCGTCTTACTCTGCTCTTCCTTTTGTCCTTTCTACAACTCTCTTCTTCTCTTTATTCATCTCTTAAAGCTGCAGTAGGTAACATTGAACATTCCAATGCAAATCCTTCCATATCTCTCTGCTGCCTCCTATCACTCCGCTAAGCCCCTCCCACTAAATGACCCCCGCATCGCTCTTCAGCCCCTTACACTCGTGCAAAACTAGGACATGCCAAAGCGAGACTCACAAGCCTTGTATTGTAGTTGATGAAGTGTACATGTAAGCAGTAGTTTTCCTCCAGTGAATCTCTTCGTGACAGCAGTATTGCTCACGTGGAGCAGCCGTTTCCAGCTGGTCTTGGTGATTCTGGGGGTTACAACCACAAGCCACCGGCGGGGGCAGGGCCGACGCGAATTGCGCATCTGCGTTTGTAGAACAGCCAATAGGAACGCCCTCTCTCTGAAATGACCTGTGATTGGCTGAAATCTTCCGGCCCAGGTTAGATCTTCTAAAGCCTGAATACAGAGCCCAGAGCAGGTGCAGGGTCTAGGTCTCTCCCAGACCATCTGAATTACAATATGCTGAACGGTTGTTATGGAATTTCTGCCCGTTAAGGCCATAACAGTACTGCCGTACTCACCTTTAACTTCTCTGGTTTCTTTCCCTCACTTTATCTAGTTAGCCCAAACACACACACACACACACACACACACACACACACACACACACACACACACACACACACACACACACACACACACACACACACACACATACCACTCTCTGCCATCGTAAAATGAGTGAATAGCCAAATGGACAGAGAAATGCCAGCAAGCTGTCTCCCTGTCTGGGAGAAGAACAGGAGGAGGTGTTCAGATTTAGGTGTTATAAAAGCTGGTCATAGTCAATGGGGCCCAGTGCATTCAGGGAAATTCTCTGCTCCTTACTGACTGAATGGTCTAACTGATGGCTGAACATCCCGCCTGATGACAAGTGGGACTTAAAGTGGTTCCTGGCCATTTCTACAACAACCCATTTTCAGGTCACGTTGCAGAGCTCCATGTGAACCAGCCATGATGCTGAACACAGAACACAGGCAAGTGCCGGTCAGGATGTTTGATGGTGGTAGATTCTGGTTAACATCGGCAAGATAATACCATTGTAATGTGCATGTTGTGGAGAAAGAAGAAAATCAGTGATGTCATGTGACATGATAATACTGAACAACACATCATTACTTCATCACATCTCATTAAACACTGCATAACAGTTAGCGGTTTACTTTAGTGCCTATCACTTCCTCTGCTGCATTCAACACACAAGTCCCTTCTTCTTCTTCTTTTCCCTTTGTGGTAGACTTGACACGTTTCCTGTGTGGGCTCAATTACACCTGAGTACTTGGTGGTGGGTATGGCACGGTTACTGTTTTTCTCAATACCCAAACAACTCCTGACCATTATCACACCATGTCAAATTGTGTAACCACATTTACCATTTATCATCACTTCAACGTGACTGACATAGCCACGCACGCGCAGCCCGCCATGCTACTAGCTGAACGTGCAACACTGACTAGCTAGTTTTTTTCCAAAAGAATGGCTGCAGGAGGTGACAGTGCTGCTCAGGCTTTTCACCCGTCTGAAACGACAACGTCTGAGGTCTTGGTGTATTTTGGTTATTTTAAAAATTCTGACGGCAAGCTCACAGAAGGTGACTATCCCACCTGCCGAACATGCAGGAAGAACGTTGCTGCAAAAGGGCTGAACACTTCCAGTATGTTGACCCATCAGCACGAACAAGCTAAGTTAACTTTGACTGGGACTTCCTGCACGTGAGGACTTCAGAATGGGGAAATCAGTTTTTCTGTCTAACTCGATGACAATTTGTCAGTATATTTAAATGGGAACTAAATACTGCGAGCTCTGGACTAGTAAACACATCAACTGACAGTACGTTGTCAGAATCAGAATCAACTTTATTGGCCAAGCGTGCCTGTGCACAAGAGGAATTTGACTGGTACACAGCAGCTAGCACTTGCAGAAATCAATCACACAAAAAAGAAATTAAGAAAACAACCGACAGACAACCCTCCCCCCCTCAAAAAAAAAACAACCCCAAACAAACAGAAGAAATAACTGGAACAACAACAGGACATTGGAGGCAAGCATGTATGCACAACAGGTATGTCACTACCACACAGAGCTTTGTGATGGTTAAATATTCAACCCCGCCACTGAGGATGCACAAGCCAGTGCATTCTTAGTGCCGGTCCCAAGCCTGGATAAATGGAGAGGGTTGTGTCAGGAGGGGCATCCGGCGTAAAACCTTTGCCAAATCAAATATGCGGATCATAAATCAGATTTCCATACCGGATCAGTTGAGGCCCGGGTTACCAATGACCACCACCCGTGGAAACTATGCTACTGTTGGATGAAGGAGAAGGAGAGGGAGAAGGCATGTCCAGAGACAGTGGGAGAGGAGGAAGGGTAGGAGTGTGGAGGTCAGAGTCAGAACTTTGAATGTTGGCACTATGACTGGTAAAGGGAGAGAGCTGGCTGACATGATGGAGAGAAGGAAGGTAGGTATACTGTGTGTGCAAGAGACCAGGTGGAAGAGGAGTAAGGCCAGGAGTATCGGAGGTGGGTTCAAACTCTTCTACCATGGTGCAGATGGGAGGAGAAATGGGGTAGAGGTAATTCTGAAGGAAGAGCATGTCAAGAGTGTGCTGGAGGTGAAGAGAGTGTCAGACAGAGTGATGAGTATGCAGCTGGAAATCGAAGGTGTAGTGATGAATGTTATCAGCTCATATGCCCCGCAAGTTGGGTGTGAGATGGAAGAGAAAGAAGAATTCTGGAGTGAGTTAGATGAAGTGGTGGAGAGGGTACCCAAGGAGGAGAGAGGGGTGATTGGAGCAGACTTCAATGGACATGTTGGTGAAGGGAACAGAGATGATGAGGATGTGATGGGTAGGTATGGTGTCAAGGACAGAAATGTGGAAGGACAGATGGTGGTGGATTTTGAGAAAAGGATGGAAATGGCTGTGGTGAATACATATTTCAAGAAGAGGGAGGAACACAGGGTGACGTACAAGAGTGGAGGAAAGTGCACACAGGTGGACTATAGCTTATGTAGAAGGCGCCATCTAAAAGGGATTGGAGACTGCAAGGTGGTGACAGGGGAGAACGTAGCTAGGCAGCATCGGATGGTGGTCTGTAGGATGACTTTGGAGACCAAGAAGAGGAAGCGAGTGAAGACACAGCCGAAGATCAAATGGTGGAAGTTGAAGAAGGAAGACTGTTGAGTGGAGTTCAGGCAGGAGGTAAGACAGGCACTGGGTGGTAGTGAAGAGTTGCCAGATGGCTGGACAACCACTGGAGAAATAGTGAGGGAGACAGCTAGGAAGGTACTTGGTGTGTCATCAGGACAGAGGAAGGAAGACAAGGAGACTTGGTGGTGGAATGAGGAAGTACAGCAAAGTATACAGAGGAAAAGGTTGGCAAAGAAGAAGAAAGTAGACAGGAGTACAAGGAGATGCAGCGTAAAGTGAAGAGAGAGGTGGCAAAGGAAAAGGTGTATGGTGAGTTGTATGACAGGTTAGCCACTAAGGACGGAAAAAGGACTTGTACCAATTGGCTACACAGAGGGACCGAGATGAATAACCTGACACAGAGAATAAACAAAACAGAGAAAGTACTAGAGAGTGCTGTACCAAGGCTGCCCTCCAGGGTGCCATCGTGCTGCACACTCACTGGATGTGCCCGAGCCGTGCAGGATGCGTAGTTGTTCATGTCAGATCCGGCACTCAGGAAATGGGTTATCAAGTAACGTTCCAACCAGATAAACGGTATCGGTATCGCCATCTTCTCATTTACGCAAACTGTGCATGAGGTCAATCCAATTACGGGTTTACAAAACACACAGAAGCTGATAGGCGGTGTGTGTGTCTGCACGCACATGTGCAACAATAACAACAATACTTTTGCTATCCTTTTTTACAGAGTGGGCGTGTTTATGTTTCATTAGAATACCTTTAGTGAAATGACCAGTGTTTACCAGCACTTTGTAAACAGTCTGAAGACTCCCCCCCTCCCCCGTTTCTCCCCAATTGTACTTGGCCAATCACCCCACTCTTCTGAGCCATCCCGGTCGCTGCTCCACCCCCTGTGCTGATCCGGGGAGGGCTGCAGACTACCACATGCCTCCTCCCATACATGTGGAGTCACCAGCCACTTCTTTTCCCTGACAGTGAGGAGTTTCACCAGGGGGGCGTAGCGCGTGGGAGGATCACGCTATTCCCCCCAGTCCCCCCCCCCGAACAGGCACCCCGACCAGGACACATACCCACATCTAGCTTCCCACCCACAGACACAGCCAATTGTGTCTGTAGGGACAACCAACCAAGCCGGAGGTAACACAGGGATTCGAACCAGCGATCCCCGTGTTGGTAGACAACGGAATAGACCGCCACGCTCCCAGGACACCCCCCAGTTTGAAGACATTTTAACAACACTGTGATAATACTGAAATGCGTGACATAACCGTGACATGAAGTGTTCAGACCACGCCATCCCTACTGGAGGACCGGAGGACCCTGCCCACACCAGTGCAGGTCAGCACTTTAACGCACCATCACAGAAAGGACACTTATCTGCATATAAATCTTAGTAAACTAATGCTTACAAGATGAGCAACAATGAGACCAGTGGTGTGTCATGGTATACTCTGAGAGAACGGCGGCCTCTCAGCACGGCTCCTCCTCTGTTTTTCATCACGCCTTTCAGGGAACAGACATGCGTTAAATAGAAAACCAGTTTGGGGCGGGATGGGTGTGTTAAACAGAAATCTAACTGAGCACAATGTGAACACAACACAGACAATCCTGTCATCTGTCATCTGAAACAAACAGATTACCCATAATTCTCTCTGCTCTGACATCAACAAGCATGAACCATATCAGTAAACATTTATTCTTATCTCTCTCTCTCTCTCACACACACACATATAAATGCTGACTATCTCCATGTATGTGTGTTGATGTGTTAGAAGGTGTGTGTACACTGTGTGAGTGTGTGTGAGGGCAAAAGAGACAGATAAGCTGTGTGTAATTGCCTGATCAGATTCAAAGCAGACATGCAGTCTGATGAGAGAGACAGAGAGACATAGGGAGAGAGACAGAGAGAGAGAGACAGAGACAGACACACAGAGACACAGACAGAGATATAGAGAGAGAGACACACACACACACACACAGAAAGAGAGACAGAAAGACAGACACAGACAGAGAGAGATATAGAGAGAGAGAGAGACACACACACACACACACACACACACAGAAAGAGAGACAGAAAGACAGACACAGACAGAGAGATATAGAGAGAGACACACACACACACACACACACACACACACACAGAGAGACACACACACACACACACACATCACCTGCAGGACTGCTTTGAAAGAACTAACTGTGATATTTTTGAACATCACGACCTGGGGGAGTATACCACGACTGTCCTGTGCTATATCAAGAACTGCATGGACACTGTTACCGTGGACAAGCAAATCCAGGTTTATCTCAACCAGAAGCCCTGGATGACAAAAATGGTCCAGAGCCTGCTGAGGGACAGGAACACTGCTCTCAGGTCTGGTGATGAGGCACAATACAGTGCTGCCAGAGTCAACCCGAAAAGAGGCATCAGAGAGGCCAAGGCAGCTTACAAAAATAAAATGGAGAACCACTTCAACAGCAACAACACAAGGCAGGTGTGGCAGGGGGTTCCGCACATCACCAGCTACAAATCCAGCAACCTCACAGCTGCTGACGGTGACGCCTCACTGGCAGAAGAGCTTAAAATCTTCTTTGCCCACTTCGAGGAGAAGCCACCGGAGGCAGCTACGTTCCATCCAACAGCCTACAGCAGCCACATCCTCACGGTGGAGGAGCGTGAGGTGAAACACATACCGAGGGCGGTGAACCTGAGGAAGGCTGCAGATCCCGATGGCGTCCCTGGACGGGTGCTGGAGGAATATGCGGACCAACTGGCGGGAGTCTTCACCAAGATCTTCAACCAGTCCCTATCCCAGTCCACCATCCCACCCTGTCTGAAGTCATCGACCATAGTCCCACTGCCAAAAAAGTCCACTGTCAGCAGCCTCCCTACCACTTTTGACATACACCAGTTTGCCTACAGAG
>JAJHIY020000012.1:237500-260000 GCA_022114975.2 Lampris megalopsis | reverse complement strand
TCTCTCTTTGTCTCTCCCTGTCTCTGTCTCTCCATCTGTCTCTGTTTGTCTGTCTGTCTCTCTCAGTCTCTCCGTCTGTCTCTCTCTTGCCATCTTTCTCTCTGTCTCTTGTGGTTTGAATGTGATTGTATTTTTTTAAAATAAGTTACTTTTTTAAAAATAAAAAAGTCTCTGTCTGTCTCTGCCTGTCTCTCTCTCCATCTCCCTCTCTGTCTTTCTCTCTCCGTCTCTCTTTCTCCCTGTCTCTCTCCGTCTCTCTCTCCCGTGTCTCTCTCTTGCTCTCCCTGTCTCTCTCTCCTTGTCACTCTCTCTTGCTCTCCCTGTCTCTCTCTCTTGCTCTCCCTGTCGCTCTCTCTCCCTGTCACTCTCTCTTGCTCTCCCTGTCTCTCACTCTTGCTCTCCCTGTCTCTCTCTCTCTCGCTGTCTCTCGCTCTTGCTCTCCCTTTCTCTCGCTCTTGCTCTCCCTGTCTCTCGCTCTTTCTCTATCTTGCTCTCTGAGTGCGTGTGACACAATGCATTGCCAATCATTTCTCCACAGAAGATGTAAACACTTGCTTTGGCACAGCATGTGTGTGTGTGTGTGTGTGTGTGTGTGTGTGTGTGTGTGTGTGTGTGTGTGTGTGTGTGTGTGTGTGTGTGTGACATACTGACAGTAATCTTCTTAAAGCAATAGGTCGCCTGCGGCACAATGCTTTGTGCCACAAATTGAGGCCCTTGTACGTGTGTGTGTGTGTTTGTGAATATGTGTGTATGTATCACTCTGCCTGGAGCCCTATACACTTCATGTCAGAAGACAAAAGCACTTTTAAATATAGACACACACACACACACACACACACACACGGCGGGTGTGAGGTAGTGGTAGATGTGTAAGGCATCTAATCTCAACACAACATCTGCTGTAGATGCTGTCGGTCCTGCAGTTCTGTCTGTCTGACAAGCTGTGGCTCACATCAGCTATCATGTCAATTATCACACAACTCATCACACACAAAAAGATGCACACACAAAAAGATGCACACACACACATACACACAAAACACATACACACAGAAAACCACACACACACACAAAACCATGCACACATGCACAAAAGCACGCTCACACACACACAAAAGCACGCACACACACATGCACAAAACCATGCACACACATGCCCATAAGCATGCGCAAAACCATACACACACAGACACACATGTATTTTCCTGTGTAAGTGTGTTTGTGTCTGCCTGTGTCATCAGGTTGACACCAAAGCTGCCATTTTAGCCGGCTAATCCCTTCTTAATCCCTAATGTTAGCAGCTAGCCTGCCGCTAACACCAATTAGCCTAGTGCTGCCCCACCCGCTTCCAGCTGATAGCTAACATAGCATGCTAATTAACAAAATCCCTCATTAAAGGAGGGATAAGCAGAATGGAAACAACATCAATATGACAACTGTTGACAGGACCACTGTCTCCATGGCTACTGCTTCCTGCAGCGAAGGGACGAGGTCTGTCCCTGTGTGAGTGTCAGAGGTGGATGTGCTGTAAGGACAGCGAAGGGACGAGGTCTGTCCCTGTGTGAGTGTCAGAGGTGGATGTGTTGTAAGGACAGCGAAGAGACGAGGTCTGTCCCTGTGTGAGTGTCAGAGGTGGATGTGCTGTAAGGACAGCGAAGGGACGAGGTCTGTCCCTGTGTGAGTGTCAGAGGTGGATGTGCTGTAAGGACAGCGAAGGGACGAGGTCTGTCCCTGTGTGAGTGTCAGAGGTGGATGTGCTGTAAGGACAGCGAAGGGACGAGGTCTGTCCCTGTGTGAGTGTCAGAGGTGGATGTGCTGTAAGGGCAGCGAAGGGACGAGGTCTGTCCCTGTGTGAGTGTCAGAGGTGGATATGTTGTAAGGACAGTGAAGGGACGAGGTCTGTCCCTGTGTGAGTGTCAGAGGTGGATGTGCTGTAAGGGCAGCGAAGGGACGAGGTCTGTCCCTGTGTGAGTGTCAGAGGTGGATGTGTTGTAAGGACAGCGAAGGGACGAGGTCTGTCCCTGTGTGAGTGTCAGAGGTGCATGTGCTGTAAGGGCAGCGAAGGGACGAGGTCTGTCCCTGTGTGAGTGTCAGAGGTGGATGTGCTGTAAGGACAGCGAAGGGACGAGGTCTGTCCCTGTGTGAGTGTCAGAGGTGGATGTGCTGTAGGGGCAGCGAAGGGACGAGGTCTGTACCTGTGTGAGTGTCAGAGGTGGATGTGCTGTAAGGACAGCGAAGGAACGAGGTCGTTCCCCATGTGAGTGTCAGAGGTGGATGTGCTGTAAGGACAGCGAAGGGACGAGGTCTGTCCCTGTGTGAGTTGTTAAGTTTGTTGTTAACTTTTGTTGGTGCCTATAATACAGTTAATACGGTAGTCTGTTTTGTTAGTCACTTCTACCGCAGTCTTTACGGTAACCCTCCTGTTAGGAGGAAGGCGCGCTGCTAGTGAAAGGCACTTGCTGAAATGTTTGGTAGGCTGTGGCCACTTGCTGTTGAGAGCGCAAATAAAGTTCAGTTAAATAAGTACACTTGTCTTATTTGAAACTAACATTGGTAGCAGAGGATGGTTGCCTCGAATGACTTCAGACAGCCTCCTGGATTTGATGAAAAGAAGCCGTATGAAAACTGGAAAAATGAAGTGGAAATATGGAGACGGGTGACGAACTTGGACAAGAAAAAGCAAGCGTTGGCTGTGGCTCTATCGTTGACAGGTAGAGCGAGGGATACTGCTTTAGGAATAAATGTGGATGATCTAAATAAGGATGATGGAATGACCACTTTGATTGGGGAACATGACAAGGTTTTTTTGAGAGAAGAGAAGGACCGGGCCTACGAAGCCTATTCTGAGTTTGATCAAATATCGAGGGAAAATGGCATCTCGATGGTGGACTTTATTGTTGATTTTGAACAGAAATACAACAGGATCCGTAAATTCGAGATGGTTCTGCCCGACGCTGTTTTGGCGTTTAAACTACTGGATACAGCAAGTCTTGATGTGAAAGACAAGCAACTGGCATTGACTGCATGTGGTAAGCACACTTTTGATTATATGAAGTCAGCACTGAAACGCATATTCGGAGAAAAACATGAGCAGAAGGCGGGAGCCATTAACGTGAGTCAGGATGCAGCCTACTACACAGATCAAAGAAAACCGCACCCACGAGCCCAAAGTGTGCAAGCTAGAGGACCACTCGCAGGCACAAATCCACTTGATAAGTACGGAAGACGAACAAAGTGTGGGATTTGTCAAAGCACATTCCACTGGGTGAAAGATTGCCCACATAAGAAAGAACATGTAAAGATGACAGAAGAAAATAAATGCACAGAAGAACCTGATGAGTGTAATATAACGCTGTTTTCTAAGGAATCGGATACGGAAATATTCATGGTTGAGGCTCTGGGATCAGCTGTCATTGACACGGCGTGCACAAGGACTGTCTGTGGTGAAAAATGGCTGAATAACTATGTAGGGGGACTAAATGAGAAAGAAGTACAGAAAATAGTTAACACAGAGAGTAGCAAGCCTTTCAAGTTTGGGGATGGGCGAGTTGTACATTTGACAAAAAAGGTCAAGATACCAGCCAAGATAGAAGAAACAAAATGCTGCATAGAAAGAGAAGTGGTCCCATCTGACATCCCTTTACTGCTGAGTAAAACGTCGCTAAAGAGAGCAGGAGCTGTGCTGAACTTGGAGAGCGATACAGCGATAATGTTTCAGCAACCGATAGCTCTGGAGATGACCTCCTTAGGACACTACTGTCTGAACATAATGGATAATGAGTCCCCATGCAATACATATGAGAATGTGGTCCTGGCCATCACAGAGAATATGACTAAGGAACAAAAACACAAAGCTTTACTGAAACTTCACAAGCAATTCGGACATGCATCAGTTGACAAACTGAAGAAGCTGCTGATAAATGCTGGAAACACTGATGATGAGAGCACTGCTATTCTAGAAGAGATAGTAGGAAAATGTGAGATATGTCTTAATTACAGCAAGCCTAAGCCCAAGCCTGCTGTTGGTCTGCCTATGGCCTCCCGATACAATGAGACTGTGGCAGTAGATTTACATGAGCTAGAACTGAATGTGTGGTACCTGCACATTATCGATCACTTCACACGCTTCAGTGCGGGTGGCATTGTGACCTCAAAGAAACCAAGTGTGATAGTGAAATGCTTTGTACATTCCTGGATCAGTGTCCATGGTCCACCAGAGCATCTCTTCAGCGACAATAGCAGCGAGTTCAACAATGAGGAAATAAGAGACATGGCAGAGAACTTCAACATCGAGATAAAGACAACTGCTGGCTATAGTCCATGGAGCAATGGCTTGCTGGAACGCCATAACCAAACGCTCACAGAGATAATACTGAAGGTAACATTTGACAACGGAGTTGACTGGAAAACTGCACTGGATTGGGCCCTCATGGCAAAGAACACAATGCAGAACGTACATGGCTTCAGCCCACATCAGCTGGTGTTTGGACAGAATCCGAATCTTCCCTCTGTGTCAGTGGATCAGCCACCTGCTTTGGAGGGAACTACTATGAATGCATGGGTGGGACAGCACATAACAGCATTACATGCAGTAAGGAAAGCTTTCACAGAGGCAGAGTGCTCAGAGAGAATCAGAAGAGCTCTACGAAAGCAACTGGGGACAAGCTGTTCTACAAAAGGACAGACTGTGTTGAGTGGAAAGGTCCTGGAGTCGTGATAGGACAAGATGGGGTGGTGATCTTTGTACGCCATGGTGGGACCTATGTCAGGGTTCATCATTCTAGGTTGCAGAAGGTTGATAAGAGTGAAGTAGGTGCTAGTGAGGGTCTAGAGCACCCTGGGGAGAATGTTACTGAGGGCAATATGAATGTACCTGTTACTGATAGTGATGTGGATGTTGATAACAATGACAGTGGGAACATACCTGGTACTGATTGTGACATACTAGATGTTGATATGAACAATGACGGTGAGGCTGGGGGTGTTACAGACAATGATACAGATGTCACCGAGGGTAACGATCATAAGGATAATCAACAGACAGGCATAAGGGTAGGAGCCTCCCTAGGGCTGAAAACAGGTCAAACAATCAGCTTTGTGGATAATGTAACCGGTGCGTCTCACAGAGCTAAAGTGATGGGACGAGCAGGAAAGGCTACAGGAAATAACAGAAACTGGTACAACCTACAGTACTTAGAACCATCTGACATCGCTGGTACTATGGGGTCAGCTGATCTTACTAAGGTAGGCAATCTTCAGGTTAATCCACTGGATAGTGTAGAACTATGCTCTGATATGCAGGAACATTATGTATTAGTCACAGATGGTGTTTCATTTGATAAGGCTAAACTAGATGAAATCAGTAGCTGGAAGAATGATGGGGTGTTTGAGGAGGTAAGAGATATGGGTCAAAGGCATGTGTCCACTAGATGGGTGTGTACACTGAAAGAAACCCCTGATGGCATAATACCCAAAGCGCGTCTTGTGGCTAGGGGTTTTGAAGAATTCAACACTAAAGATCTAAAGAAGGACTCACCTATATGCTCATCAGAGTCCCTCAGACTACTCATGTCAGGTCTATGTCAGAATAAGTGGCATCAAATAACTTACCGAGAACAAAAGGATTCATCGCAATCTGTGGTCATCTACAAAGGAACAGCTGGCAGACTGTCTGACCAAAAAGGGAGCCTCTTCCCTGGTATTACTTAAGGCACTGAATAATGGACAATGGAAGCTAGATGACTGAGTCTGACTGTTGATAACTGAGCATTTGTTTTGTTTTCCTGAAATATTATCCTTGCAGTTTTTGTTTTTAAAAAAGAGGGGAGATTGTTAAGTTTGTTGTTAACTTTTGTTGGTGCCTATAATACAGTTAATACGGTAGCCTGTTTTGTTAGTCACTTCTAATGCAGTCTTTACGGTAACCCTCCTGTTAGGAGGAAGGCGCGCTGCTAGTGAAAGGCACTTGTTGAAATGTTTGGTAGGCTGTGGCCACTTGCTGTAGAGCGCAAATAAAGTTCAGTTAAATAAGTACACTTGTCTTATTTGAAACTAACATGAGTGTCAGAGGTGCATGTGCTGTAAGGACAGCGAAGGGACGAGGTCTGTCCCTGTGTGAGTGTCAGAGGTGGATGTGTTGTAAGGACAGCGAAGGGACGAGGTCTGTCCCTGTGTGAGTGTCAGAGGTGCATGTGCTGTAAGGGAAGTGCAGGGAGGGGATATGGAGGTGTAGGGGGAGTGTAATGGAGCAGGAAGACAGAAAGCAACACGCTAAGAGAGTTTAATTTTACAAAACTATGACAAATCTTCTTTACATAAACACTGACCTACTTTCAAATACCTTTACGAAGGTCAATGTCACGTGTGGATTACCTGAAACTGAATTAGATATATCATAATATGTTTTAATAAGTTGTGTGTTTGGGTGTAGTGAAAACACCTGTACATGCACCTCCATCATCTCTCTCACCCGTCCTCTGTCCTCGTCCTCCGTATTTACATCTCTCTGTCTCTCTGTTTGTCTCTATCTCACTCTGTCTCTCTCTCGTTGATTCTCTCTCTCATTGAGTCTCTGTGTCTCTCTCTCTCTCTCTCGTTGTTTCTATCGCTCTCTCTGTCTCTCTCTCATTGATTCTCTGTCTCTCTCTGTCCCTCTCACTCTCTGTCTCTCTCTCATTGTCTCTCTCTCTCTCTGAGTGGAAGTGCAAGTGAGTGAATGGAGTAACAGCATTTTTTTGCTTCGGAGTGAGTGAAAATTCTATGCTTTCTCTTTATCTGTTCTGTGTTTATTTTCGTGTTTAGTTTGTTGTTATTAGGTGGTGGTGGTGAAGTTTTGGGATTAGTTTGGTAGTGCGGTAGGCAGCTGGCCACTATGCCCGTTGTCAGTAGTTGTGCAGAGCTGGAGAAGCTGACACACCGACATGCGGTTAAAATATTACCGAGGGTCGGCTGTTGGGTGGAGGAGGCCAGCAATGCTGTTGGAGAGGTTGTCGGTTTTGAAAGTGTAAAGTGTGCTTCTCACATTCATTCATTCATTCATCATCAGCCGCTTCTCCGGGGCCGGGTCGTGATGGCAGCAAGTTAAGTAGGGCACTCCAGACGTCCCTTTCTTCACCAACGCCCTCCAGCTCCTCCTGGGGGATTCCAAGGAGTTCCCAGGCCATATTGGACGTGTAGTCGCTCCAGCAAGTTCTGGGTCTACCTGGGGTCTCCTCCCAGTTGGCCGTGCCCGGTGAGCCCCCAAAGGAAGGCGCCCAGGTGGCATCCTAATCAGATGCCCGAACCATCTCAACTGGCTCGTTTTGATGCAAAGGAGCAGCGGCTCTACTCCAAGCTCCCTCCGGATGTCTAAGCTCCTCACCCTATCTCTAAGGCTGAGCCCAGACACCCTACGGAGGAAACTCATTTCAGCCGTTTGTATCTGTGATCTCACCCTTTCGGTCACTACCCAAAGCTCATAACCATAGGTGAGGGTTGGAACGAAGACTGACTGGTAAATTGAGAGCTTTGCCTTCCGGCTCAGCTCCCTCTTCACCACAACGGTCCGGTACAACGTCCACATTACTGCGGATGCTGCACCAATCCACCTGTCAATCTCCCACTCCATCCTACCCTCACTTGTGAACAAGACCCTGAGATACTTGAACTCCTTCACTTGAGGCAACAACTCATCCCCAACCTGGAGGGAGCAATCCACCATTTTCCAGTAGAGAATCATGGTCTCAGATTTGGAGGTGCTGACTCTCATCCCGGCCATGTCACACTCAGCTGCAAACTGCCCCAGTGCGCTGGATGTCGCATTCTGATGAAGCCAACAAAACCACATCATCTGCAAAGAGCAGAGATTCAATTCTGAGGTTCCCAAAATGGACACACTCCTCACCTTGGCTGTGCCTTGAGATCCTGTCCATGAATATCACAAACAGAATCGGAGACAAGGGACAACCTTGGCGGAGTCCGACACCCACCAAAAACTTCTTGTTCATGCTTCTCAAATGAACAAAGCTATAGTCATTTTTCTAGACAATGTGGCCAAAGTTGAGAAGGTTGTTGAAAATGGTATTGTACTTTCACCCCTGTTCTCCCGTTGGTGAACCAAGCAAAGAAGATAATGATTTCAAATGCACCACCATTCATTAAAAATGAAGTGTTGGCCATGGAGCTGTCAAGCTTCGGGCAGCTGGTGTCTCCCATTAAATTGGTTCTGCTGGGGTCCAAGTCACCAAAGCTAAGACATGGTGTGTGTCACAGAAGACAGGTCTTTATGATCCTCAAATTGGCACGGGTGACTTGACTTTTACTTTCAAAGTTGACGGTTTTAGTTACAATGTGTTTGCAACTTCTGAAACGACGAAATGCTGCAGTTGCGGGGCAGAAGGACAATTAGTTCAGTCTTGCCCTGAGGCCAGAAAGCAGGCCAGCTCAAGCCCACCTGAAGCACTGCAGCCTGCGGCCGAGCCTGACTTGCCCAGTGCGCAGCAGTCTGCAGAGAAGGTAGAGGAGACCAAGGCAGACATACAGGACAGGGAGCATATTGTGAAACAGGATCAAGCCAAGAGTAGAAATGAAGTCGATAATGCCCAGACCCGAGAGAAATCAGAAAAACCCAAGCTGACAGAGGAAAAGAAATGTAACAAAGATAAAAAAGCAGCGGTCAGAGTGTGGAAAGGGTGGTCAGTGATGAACTGATAAAGGAAAACATGTCTACAGAGGAGAATGGTCTAACAATTAAATGTAGTAAAAGGAAACTCATCGGCAAAGAACAGGGTGCGGCTAAGGCTAAGAAAGTGTTAGATGATTCATCTGATGAGGAATATGACTGGACACCATCACAAGAGGATGAAACCATTTTTTATCCGCTTGAGAAAATAAAGACATTTCTAAGGGAAACTACAGGACAAAGGGCGGTTCAAACTGAAAAGTTTTTCCGTGACTTGAGAGCTTTTGTCAGGTCTGTGACACAGCTGAGGAAGGAAGAGGGGGTTTTTAGTGACCAAGTTGTAGAGACAATTTTTGTTGTAGAGACAATTTCTTTCTTTTCCATGGGTGATTTAAAAATAGGTTCTTTAAATATAAATGGAGCAAGGAGGGATGTGAAAAGAGCTTCTCTTTCAAACTAGCAGAAATGAAAAAGTAAGATGTGGTTTTTATACAAGAAACTCACAGTGTCACTGAGAATGAAAGTAACTGGAAGAAGGAGCGGCGTGGGGAAGTAATTCTAAGCCATAAATTAGCTAACAGTGGTGGAGTAGCTGTGCTTTTTTCAAAGAGTTTCAGTCCCTGTTATTTTGAGGTAGAAGAAATAATGTCTGGTCATATTCTAAAAGTCATAGTACAATATGAAGGTGTGAAAAAGATTTGTGTGAATGTTTATGCTCCAGTTTCGAGACTGTTAAACATTTTATATGGTGTAATTCACAATTGGACTGATGCTTTTTGTTGCTGGGAGGGGATTTTAATTGCGCTGAAAATGCCAAACTAGACAGGAATCATCTAGAACCTCATCCCGCTTCATCTGCCAAACCTTAGCGGTTAATTGAAACCTATGACCTAAAAGATGTTTGGAGAGGTTTTAACAGGAATGACAGGCAGTACACCTGGAGTCACTCCAAAGACAATTTGTTATCCTTGGCCAGACTTGATCGGTTTTTATTGTTTTAAGCATCATTTTGTATTTTTAAAATATATCAAATAGTTCCTGTTGGTTTTTCTGACTATCACCCTGTTCAGTGCTCATTTTACATTCAAAATATTAAGGTTAACAGTTAACAGTGCATACTGGCATTTTAATACTGGCCTATTAAATATATCTTGTAGAGCTGAATTTTTATGGGCTTTGAATTTTTATGGGCTTCACTTAGAAGAAGCAAATCTACGTTTTCTTCAGTGCAGCAATGGTGGGATATTGGAAAGTCAGATAAAACAATTTTTTCAGCAGTATACTCGCAATGTCACCAAGCACATTACCAGGTCTTTTAAAGAGCTATAGACTGAAGTAGTATAATTACAGACTTTTGTGGATTCTGCTGGAAATCAAGGGTTAAATCTAAAAAGGCTGCCTTAGCCAGCCTGTTGGGCATTACAGCACAGGGAGCTCTAGTCCGCTCACGTTTCATGAATGTATCTCAAATGGATGCCCAATCACAGTTTTTCTCAAGTTTGGAGCAAAAGAATGGTCAGAGGAAGATCATTCACATAATGGAAAACCCTGAGATCCCCAGATATGCCACCTTCTTCTACGAAGAGCTCTTTAAAAGTGAATATGTGGAGGATTTAGAATGGCTGGATCTTTTTATGTTGGGCTAACTCAGGTACATGCAGATACTAATGCGATGCTGGATGCAGAACTGTCTCTGAATGAACTGTATACTGCTCTCATGAGTCTGGGAAATAGAAAAGCACCTGGCATTGATGGACTGCCTGTTGAATTTATACATCTTTTTGGTCAGTGGTTGGTGAAGATCTGTTGGAGGTGCTTCGTGAGAGTTTGAATAAAGGACAACTACCACTGAGCTGAAGAAGGGCAGTTATCACTTTGCTGCTGAAAAAGGGAGATATACAAGATCTGAGGAACTGGAGACCTGTATCTCTGCTGTGTGGGGACGATAAAATCCTCTCCAAAGTTTTAGCCTCTAGACTTAAGAGAGGTGATGAGTAAGGTCATTCACACTGACCAGACTTACTGTGTGCCCGGCAGGTTAATCGTGATAATATCACTCTAATTGGGCATGTTTCGGAAATCTCTAGCTCTTTGGGTATAGATACTGGTCTCATTTCCATAGACCAGGACCAGACGAGTATCTGTGGCAGATGCTAAATGCTTTTGGGTTCAGCCCAGTTTTCATAGCCAAGATCCAGTATACTAAAAATTAATGATAGTTTGGCCGCACCTTTTAATGTACAGAGGGGAGTACATCGGGGATGCTCTCTTTCTGGGAAGCTGTATTCCCTGTCCATCGAGCCTTTTCTTTACAAACTCAGAAAAGAACTCTCAGTTGTTGATTTTCCAGGGTGTACTTCAGCTGTTAAAATTTCAGCATACGCAGATGATGTTATGGTAAAAATTAACAAACAAAGAAATATCGACGTTTTTGAGGGGAATGTAGATCTTTTTAATAAAATTTCCTCTGCTAAGGTAAACTGGAAAAAAAGTGAAGCTGTGACGGTTGGAAAAAGGCCACTAGATAATTTAGTTCTACCAGGAGAGCTAACTTGGAAAAAAGAGAGTGATAAAGTACTTCGGAGCATTTTTATGTGACGGATCTGTGCTAGAAAAGAAGTGGGGGAATACTTAAGAAAAAAACAGAAGGCCATCTTAAAAAGTGGAAATGGCTCTTGCTAGTAAGCATGTCTTACAGAGGGAGGACACTTGTTATTAACAATCTAGTGTCCTCTTCATTAAGGTACAGATTAGCTTGCATGGATCCCCCTTCAAACTTGCTTTCACGAATTAAAGCTGTTTTGGTTGATTTCTTTTGGGATAAATTGCATTGGATTTCTCAGGCTGTCCGTTTTCTTCCAAAGGAGGAATGAGGACAAGGATTTATACATTTGGCCAGTAGAGGTGCTGCTTTCTGCCTTCTGTTTATCCAGAAGCTGTTATTTGGCCCAAAACACTTGGTGTGGAGACCACTGGCACACACATTTTTGCTGCAGTTTAGTGGTCTAGGACTGCATGACTCACTTTTTTCTCATGGATCTAAAGACTCTGAAGTTCCATACTTCGCAACTTTTCTACTGTGGCGTTTTCACAGTGTGGAAAGTGATGGTGAAAGAGAGGAAAGTGCAAAGTGACTCCTTATACTAGTTGTTGAGGGAGCCTGTGGTGCATGGAGGATGTTTGGATACCCCCTGCTGGACAGGATTATCAGTTACAGAAGTGTTCTGCAGAGCAGGGATTCTAACCCTTGGATCAGTAGTGAACACTGCTGGACCTGACTTGGACAATGCAGCTGCTCTAGTGGCTGTTCGGGGAGTGTGATCTGTGAGGATCATCAACAAGCTGCTTCAACACTGGAAACGCTGTCTGACGGGACAGAAAACCCTCCTGTTAAATGAATACAGCAATGGTTTGATCGTGCCTAAAACAGATCCTTTTCCTTGTTTAAGTATTCGTCCCAGTGTTGATGACTGTGCTGGATCTTTTTTCTATGAGAAAAGTCATACTTTTCTAAAGTTAGAAGAGGTAAAAGGGAAAACTTTATATGGAATGATGGTTAAGGGTCTAAACAAGGGTAAACTAAACAATCGTGTTGACACAAATTGGCGAGGTCATTTGTGCTTGGGAGTTGATGTCACACCTGCTTGGAGAGGTTTATAAAAACCGCATTAACAAGAAGGTTGCTGACTTATAGTGGAGAGTTTTATATGGGGTGGTAGCAGTTAATGCTTTTCTTTCTGTTATTAGTCAAAGTGTGAGTGATAAATGTCTTTTTTGTCCTTACAAAGAAATTGATTTACAATGTTAAAATGTCACAATTACAATGTTACATAATTGTAAGCACAAAGAGGAAGATTTGACGACTCAGCTGAAATTGATTTAAAATGGTTGTTTACTAGGATGGTGAAAGCCAGGCTAATGATTGAGTTTATTACAATGAAAGCTGTAGCTCAGTTCAGTATCATCTGGGCTCGTGGTAGTGTGTTGTGCTCTATAAAAGAAAACAAACTTATTTTTTCTGTGCAGTTGATGTGATTTGTTTATTTTTGAGTACTTATTTGTTTGTGTCTTGAAGATGGTTGTATTATTTAGTAAATGGTTTGTTGGTTGATTGATGGAATAAAAAGTTACTTTTAAAAATCAAAATCTGTCTCTCTGAATCAGTCTTGGGTTCTGTGATGGATGTTGAACTCTTTTTGTGCATGTTCATGTAAAGGAGTGACTATGTTTGATGAAGTCGTTGTTCATTGTTAAAGTTTGTTTTCTTGTTAAATAAAGAGCTGTTGTAAATTCAATTCAAATTCTCTCTCTCTGTCTTTCTGTCTCACTCTGTGCATGCTAGGAGTCGGTGTGTGAGTGTTTGGTGAGAGCGACCTGCTATTAGTAAGTTTGATTTATTCATCAATTTTTATTGTAGGTTTTTTTTGTCTTTAAGGCTGATGGTTTCAGATTAAATGTTTATTGGCTGTGGGCTATATTTGCTGTACTTTGCGTTTCTTATTATTATTGGGGGTTTTGTGTGTGTGTGTGTGTGTGTGTGTGTGTATGTGTGGGCAAAAGGGATAGAGAGGGAAAGCGTCTATCCGCCATGGACTGTGGGTTCAGCCCCGATCCATCTATTCCGGTACAGGCAGTTCTCACAGCATTGTAAGATTGTGACAGATGTACTCTTAGCCGCCCCCCCCCACCCCGGTTCAGGGGTGGTCGTTCCCTCTTCACATAGATGGCCTCTTTGACAGCCCGTTCAAACCAGCGTTCCTCCCTATCAAGGATGTGCACATCCTCATCCTTGAGGATGAGGATGTGGCCGCTGGTCTGTAAATGGGTGAAGACTGCGGAATCTTGGTCTGACGTGTTAGCTCTCCTGTGTTGTGCCATCCTCTTGGCACAACACAGGTTAAGAGGGAATGACCATCTCTGAACCGAGGGGGGGGGCTAAGAGTACATCTGTCTCCATCTTACAATGTTGTGATTGCAAACATTCCCAAATCCTCTGCGAATAGTACACATGGCCATTGTAACTCTAGTTAATGGTCACACCCATATTTGCATATGAAACTGGTTGTTGGTTTGGGTCATTGTTTATAAGGGTGGGGGTACCTGCAGTCACTGTATTGTTTATAAGGGTGGGGGTACCTGCAGTCACTGTATTGTTTATAAGGGTGGGGACACCTGCAGCGACTGTATTGTTTATAAGGGTGGGGATATCTGCAGTCAGTTGAGACTGAAGAGGTCACTTCGTTGAGTGATGAAATGTTTCTGTCAATAAACATTGTGTCCAGATGAACTGATTCAACCTTTTTTGATTTTCTTACCTGGATTACTGAGCATGCATCAAGATATTCCGAATTGAAACTTTTGGAAAATCTGTGAAAGTACCTAAGTATTTTCCAGATACAGGAACATTTATTAAAAGCTTGTTGACTTTGCAGAAAGTATAAGAGCCACTTTATTTTGTCAGTGTATTCTTACAATGAATTATATTCGTACAATGAGTGTGTTCTCTGCATGTAAGCCATCCTATTGGAGGTCCCTGTACAAACCCCCATAGAGAAACGCACTGTGGATCTACAGTGGAGGGTGGCACATGGATCTACAGTGGAGGGTGGTACATGGGGCTGTGGCTACGAACAGACGTGGCACATATAGACCCTAGGGCAGGGAGTCACTGCTCTTTCTGTAATGATGAAGAAACTCTACAGCACTTCTGGCTCAGATGTCCCAGGTTGGGCCCTCTTTTCTCTGTACTGCAGCAGCGGCTCAGAGGTTTAAGAGAGCCTGTTTGTCTTTGGTCTGAGGTACACGGCAGCACAGTGCAGACGTGTCACCTTGGTTAATTTTCTGATAGGTTAGGCAAAAATTAGCGTTTGGCTCAACAGAAAAAATAAAATGAAAGTCACGGGGTCCACAGATGCTATATTCATGTTCAGGGGTCTAGTGGCTGCTCGGCTGAAAACTGAGTTCATATATTACAAAATGAGTTCAAACGTGGAAGAATTTGTTTCTGTTTGGGGACATGGAGATGTTCTGTGCTCTGTAGAAAACCAACTACTACTTCTTAATTCCTGAAAAACCGAAGGTGTGTATCTTTGTTTTTACTGTGTATGGGGACTGTTGTGTTTCAGCATGTATATGAGTATCTGTGCTATTTTATTTAACTACAAATGAAAAATTGAACCATTAAAGAATTGGCTAAAAGTCAAAAGGTTGCGTCCGGGTAGCGTAGCAGTCTATTCTGTTGCCTACAAAAACGGGGATCACCAGTTTGAATCCCCGTGTTACCTTCGGCTTGATCAGGCGTCCCTACAGACACAATTGGCCATGTCTGCGGGTGGGAAGGCGGATGTGGGCATGTGTCCTGGTCACTGCACTAGTGCCTCCTCTGGTCAGCTGGGGCCCCTGTTTGGGGGAGAGGGGGAACTTGGGGGGAATAGCGTGATCCTCCCTTGCGCTACATCCCCCTGGTGAAACTCCTCATTGTCAGGTGAAAAGAAGCAGCTGGTGACTCTACATGTATTGGAGGAGGCATGTGGTAGGTCTGAAGCCCTCCCTGGATCAGCAGAGAGGGTGGAGCAGCGACCAGGATGGCTCAGAAGAAGGGGGTAATTCGCAAAGTACAATTGAGATCTCAGTCCTTTCCTGTTACCACCGGTGTTCCCCAGGGCTCTGTATTGGGACCCCTCCTATTCATTATTTACCTACTACCTCTTGGCCACATTTTCAGGAAATTTGGCATTCAATTTCACTGCTACGTCGATGACACCCACCTCTATCTATCCACCAAGTCTACCTCCACTCTTCTGCCCACTTCCCTTTCTGACTGCTTACTAGAAATTAAATCCTGGTTTTCATACCACCCCCTCAAACTTAATAGTGATAAAACTGAGGTCCTCCTAGTAGGCACTAAATCTACTTTGGCTAATCCTGATAGCTTTTCCCTAACTACTGACAATTCTATAGTTCCTCAATCGCCTTAGGTTAAGAGTCTGGGTGTTATCCTGGACAGCACATTATCTTTGAAGCCCACATCAACAATGTTACTCGGTCTGCATACTTCCACCTACGCAATATTAATCGTCTTCACCCGTCACTTACACCTAACAGCACCGCCATACTCACTCACACCCTGGTACATCCCGTATTGACTACTGTAATTCTGTCCTCTTTGGTCTTCCCCTCAACTGTCTTCATAAGCTTCAATTGCTCCAGAATTCAGCTGCCCGTATCATCACCAGAACTCCTTCCATAGATCATATCACTTCTGTTCTTCAGCAACTCCACTGGCTCCCTGTTAAATACCGTATTGACTTCAAGATCCTGCTTCTCACCTTTAAGGTCCTTAATAACCTAGCTCCTTCATATCTTTCTGAACTCCTTCATATCCACACGCCCTCTCACACTCTGATCCTCTTCTGCTCTCCAACTCACTACACCATCGGCCTGCTTGGCTACCATGGGGTCTAGAGCCTTCAGTCGTTCTGCCCCCCGCCTTGACTACCACGGGGTCTAGAGCCTTCAGTTGTTCTGCCCCCCGCCTATGGAACTCTCTCCCACAAGACTTTTGCAACATTGACTCTCTTTCAACCTTCAAATCCCATCTCAAAACACACCTTTTCAAACTGGCATATTCAGTCTGATCTAGGCTTCATTGAGTTTTGTGCAGGTGATGATTTTATACTTATCTGTTGTATTAACTTTTTATTGTCTACTCTGCTTTGTTTTGATTTTATGCTGTCTGATACAGTGCTGCTCGTTTTTTACTGTGTTCTGTAAGGTGCCCTCAAGTGCTTTGAGAGGCGTGCACAAATAAAATGCATTATTATTATTATTATTAATTGGGGAGAAAAAGTGAGAAAACACCAAAAAAAGAAAAAAGAAAGTCAAAAGGTATCTCTCTCTCTCTCTCTCTCTCTCTCTCTCTCTCTCTCTATCAGCTCAGTATCCGAGTGTGTGTCCAGCAGAATGCGTCTCCATTAAAGTCCAGTCTCTGTTCAGCTGAATACTTCATACACAGTAAATATTCATAAAGTCGACTGGGGTGGTTTTTTAACAAGTCAATATTTCATAAAGGTGTTTACTCACAGAGGAGAGTCAACATCTATACCCAAAGAATAAATCTTTAACAGGCAAGAAGATGGATTGGCAAAATAAAATCTACATTTTTGACATATGAAAGTTCTTTTCCTGTACAAACATACGGGGATAGGTGTATATTTTCCTGTACAAACGTGTAGGATAGGTGTATATTTTCCAACATGAATACTTGAGAAAGAATTGATGGACACAATATTTGATACTCGACGTACAGGTGTGAAAATGCAAGACAGGTTATCAATTAAACAAGATTTAGGATGTTTCCATTGACAAGACAGCACTCTGTGTATGTATGTGTGTGTGTGTGTGTGTGTGTGTGTGTGTGTGTGTGTGTTAAGTCCCAGGGGGCCCTTGGTTAGTTCCTAGACTGTAAATCATTAATAGACTTAATCAGTCTATGGCTGCAAGCTCAGGACAGAGAGTGAGCAAGAGAGACAGTTGGACAGACAGAGATAAGGGAGACAGAGTTAGAGTTGATGGAGAGAATAGAGAAGAAAAATCAGATACCGAGAGATGGATAGGGAGAAAAGAACAACCAGTTTTAGTCTTTTAAACATGAAAAGAAAACTGGCAGGAGTGTGTGTGTGGTGTGTGTGTGTGTTCTCTTGGACCGCCACCTTGTCCTGGTGGAGAAGCTTGCATATACCAATGATCCCAAGAGCTATACCGCCCAGAGCTTGGCTCCTGGTAAGGGTCACCTAAGACGGACAAGTCAAGGAGGAGGTTTCAGAAGAAGCATGATCAAAGAAAGACCTCAATGGTGGAACTGGAGGAAGATGTCCCCAGGTCACAGCGACAGTGAGGGCAGATGAAGGCTGTAACAGAGGGTGGTCCCCAAATGTCTTGGTTCTCGGTGCCATTGGACTCTGGCCACTCCCTGCCAAGGACTGTGTGGTGGCTGCAGGCACATCAGCCTCTCCATGTAAAAAGCTGTCACGTGCAGGCATCCTCCCACAAGGATCAACTCATAAACATCCTGGCTCAAAGCCCTGTGTTAATCAGGAAGAGGTGATGGGGGCTGGACAGTGAAGTGTGGCAGCCCCTAGCCACAACCTGGCACACAGGCGATGGGTGTATGATCTGTCGCTAAGCCCTAAGACTGAGGCAGAGGGGCTTCTCGGCTCCTGCACTCACAATTGAGCAGCTCTATTTAGGATCTGCTCTGTTCACCTCAGTTGGGGAGGGGGCTAAAAAAGGTGCTTTAAACGTAGTCTGCCTCATATACCTCCTGTCTGGACCACCACATCCAGAGGGATTACCACCTAGCGGCCAGAAACAGAAACCCTCATGGACAATCAATCCAGCAACTGACCTGAATGGCGTACTGCCATCATCGCCAGAGAGCTTAGAAGATTCCGGGTTGATATTGTTGCACTCTCTGAAACGCTATTGGCAAACCAAGGGCAGCTGAAAGAGGAGAAGTGTGGTTACACTTTTTTCTGGAAAGGAAAAGCAGCTGATGAGCCGAGGATCCACAGTGTGGGCTTTGCCATCATTTGCCACCTTGCTGAGCTTCCTCTGGGCATCAATGAACGCCTGATGACAATACGACTGGCGCTTATAAATAACCAACGCATCACTGTCATCAGTGCATATGCTCCAACACTTGACTCACAGGATGAAGTAAAGGAGACCTTCTATGCCGACCTAGATAATGTTCTCACCAAACCTAGATAATGTTCTCACCACAGTCCCCAAGGAGGATAAGCTAATCCTGCTTGGAGATTTCAATGCCAAAGTGGGACAAAATAAAAACTTGTGGAGAGGCATAATTTGCAAGGAAGGAGCTGGAAACACAAACTCCAATGGTATTCTGCTGTTAACAACATGCACAGAACACAGTCTAATCATCACCAACATACTCTTCCACCAGAAGAGCAAATTTAAAATAACATGGAGGCACCCTCGTTCTAACATTTGGTACCTCATTGACTACATTATCATCCCTCAAAATGACTGAAGCGAGGTACTAGCCACCAGAGTGATGATCAGTGCAGATGACTGCTGGACTGACTTAGCCACTCCACCCTGTCCATCCAATTTCACCGGAAAAGAAGGGTGCAGAAAAAGCAGAGCCGTCTAAAGCTCAACCTCAAAAGGCTTACTGATACCTCCTCTCATCCACAGTTCTAGACCACGCTCAGTATATCAGTGCCCAAGCAGTATCCAGATGATATTGAAAGCCACTGGGATATGCTCAGGACTGCAATCACTGGCATCTGTAAAACCACTCTTGGACATAAGTTGAAGAACCACCAAGATTGGTTTGATGAGAATGACCTGGAAATGCAACGGTTAATCAACCTCAAGAGGCAAGCCTTCATCATTTGGCAGAATGACATCAATTGTCAAAATAAACGAGCTGTTCATGCAAGAGCAAAGTCAGCCATCCAAAGCCGGGTCAGGGAATTGAAGAACCAGTGGTGGACAAAGAAGGCCCTTGAGATCCAGCACCTTGCAGATGCTGGGGACACCGGAGACTTCTTCAATGCTACTAAAGAAATATTCGGTCCCAGCCACCTCCATCTAACCCCCCTCTGCTCCAAAGATGGTTACACACTGCTAACAGAAAATGAGCAGACTCTAGCCCTGAGAGAGATGCCCTCCAACAACTCCTTCAACAACCCAAAGAGGACGACATGGCAGCAACAACCAGTCTAAAAGAAATCCAGGATGCAATCAGGAAGATGAAAATCAACAAGGCTGCTGGTCCAGATGGAACACCGGCAGAAGTACTGAGGGCAGGCGGACCTACACTCCTCAGACATATTCATGCCCTGCTACTTAAAATATGGAAAAAAGAGGAAATCCCTGTGCAACTTAGGGATGCACTCTTTGTCTCAACCTTTAAGAAAGGGACAAAGCTGAGTGCGGAAACTACCGTGGCATTTCCTTGCTTTCCACCACAGGGAAAGCCCTGGCTAGGGCTTTGGCCAACAGACTCCTCTCAATATCAGAGGAAATTCTGTCAGAATCCCAGAGCGGTTTTCATCCTAACAGAGGCACCATGGACATGATTTTTACTGCTCACCAACTCCAAGAAAAAGCCCAGGAACAGAATCAACCATTGTACATGGCCTTCATAGAGTTTACCAAAGGTTTTGATTCCATAAACCGCCAGGCCCTCTGGCTAGTTCTGTCAAAAATAGGCTGCCCTGACAAATATATCAGAATACTACGACTACTACATGATAATATGTCAGCTAAAGTATTCAGCAGTTATGGAGACGAGACAGTGTCCTTCAAGGTCCGCACAGGAGTTAAACAAGGATGTGTCATTGCTCCAACCCTGTTCTCTGTCTTCAATGCCACCATCCTCCACCTCATGCTTCCCAGTCTGACTCAGGGAGTCAAAATCATGTACAGAACTGATGGGAATGTTGTGAACATTAACAGATTCAGGGCTAAAGGTAAAACCACCACCACATCCATCATAATGCTGCAGTATGCCGATGACAACCCCTTAGTGTCCCTCATAGAAGAGGAACTACAGAGCATACTGGACGCCTTTGCAAAGGCATACAAGCAGCTTGGCCTGGCCATAAGCATAAAAAAGACCCATATACTCTACCAACCCCCACCCAACAGAAATATGCCTGCTCTTCCCCCATCCATCTCTGTAGACAACACCAGACTTGAAAACGTGGAACAGTTCCCATATTTTGGCAGCCTTCTCTCCCCCAAAGCCAACATTGATAATGAAATACACCATCGTCTCAGTTGCGCCAGCCGGGCCTTCTCAAGACTGAGTAAAAGGGTTTTTGAAAACTGTAACCTTAAGGCCAGAACAAAAATTCTGGTGTACAAAGTGGTAGTGCTGCACATCCTACTGTATGGGTCAGAAAACTGGACCACATATAGCAGCCACCTGAAGGCACTCAACGCATACCAAGAGTGATGCCTCAGGAAGATCTTAAGATCAGCTGGGAGGATAAGCACACCACACCAACTTCAGCATCCTCGAGGAGGCCAACATGCCTACTATAACTGCCACCATCGCACAACATCAGCTTAGATGGACTGGCCATGTCCTTGGCATATCTGACTCTCATCTACCAAAACAAGTCCTTTACTTTCAGCTTGTGACAGGACGCCGTGCCCCAGGAGGACAAAAGAAGTGATATAAAGATAACATCAAGGCCCACATCAACAGGTTTGGCATCGACCTTAACACCTGGGAACAAGCAGCCAAGATGTAACCCTGTCTTTCAGGCGGTGAGCCCCAGTAAGGTCTCTGCATTGTGTTAAAGTGATACTGACATCAAAGTCTGAAAAGTCCTATTGATAGGCTATGTTCCGAGTTGGAATGTGACCACGGAGAAATTCAGTGGCCAAAACAGTGCGTCTGTGGCCACTCGAGAGAGATCTGTGATTGACTGTAGATGGTGTCCAATGACAAATTGTACCGGTGGATATGTAGACACCAGTCAGTTTGCATATAGGGTGTGTCTGTAGCGAGATGTTATAAAACCACGGAGAAGCCGTTCTTTCACCCCCTCCTGCTAGCTACTTGGCTCAAGTTTGTGCTATTTTGCTGAGACTTTATTATCGATCTTGCTACGACGTATTGCTATCTATCTATCTAAATATCTATCATCTATCTATCTAACAGTTATTTGTATCACTGAATCCTCCTCCTCGAAACTGTAATCCTCGCAGAGGATCTCCCTCTCGCTCTCCGACATTTTTTGTAAATAACAATTGACGAGCGGTACCGAGCCCCACCCACCCAGGAAGACAGCAGCCAATAGCTTTGAATTCTTAAAGCCACACCTATTTTCGGTTTTAAGTCAAACTCCCAATGTTAAAAAATGTGTTCAGAAAGGGCATGTCAGTTTTTCTTTAAGTGAAGTGTACCAGGGCCGGGAAGACAGAAAGGGAATAGGACTCCAAGTGGCGATTGAGGCAGAACAGATTACCCTCATTTATTGGCTTAAAAAGACAGAACAAACCTAATCTACGGTGGCTGCGGAGGACCAAAAAAACCTCAAGACTATGGCTGAGCATAACAGAAACATGCAGAAAAACACATGAACACCATCTGCTGGCAAACATATAACTCACTCCTTTACACCTACCCCCTCTTTGTTTGATGGCATCTCAGACATCAGATATTAAAAGTCCACAATTCCCGTAACTATAAGTCATTAAATCATAACTATATACAATAGTACTGGGGGGGCAGCAAATGTGTGAGTGAATGCTTGTCACTGTGTGAATGAGTGAATGTGAATGACTGAGTGGGTGCTTGTCACTCTTTGCCACTGGAACTCAGCTTCCTTTTGCTTCACTGCCATATCTTCTGGCCCCGATCAATCTTCTGCTGAGCTGATTCATGGTCCATGACTCTCAATTGATGGGACAGTCTTTTAGATGGGTGCCTATCCCTAGGGGGGTTTCTCTGGACATTCACTGGTTCTGATGGTGGAACACCACTCAACTGAGGGGAGTCATTTTCCCTCCCCCTGTTCTCCTCTACTATCCTGCTCACGCATTTCCTCTACCTGTTCCATGTCATGATCCTCCTCCCAATCCCTCTAAGTTTTCTCCATCTGACTCACTGACCGATGCCCTGGCCTCCTTATCAGTCTCTCCCCTTTCGCCTGTCTGCTCAGACCCCATTGGAAGAAACATGCACTGGGTGAGAAGGTTTCAATGGACCACCCTTTCTTTCTCCCCATTCTCTGACCAAACCACATATACTGGGACACCAGGCTGTTTCTTAAATATGACATAGGGCTGTGATT
>JAJHIY020000012.1:220000-232500 GCA_022114975.2 Lampris megalopsis | reverse complement strand
AGGCGCTACATAGGGCTTCCTGTTGGAGAGGCTATGTACTGGCAGGGAGAGACTTACGTGCTCGGCTCTCCTGTTGGCATGACTGCTAGCCAGCGGTGAAGGTTGAGAGTGAGACGTGACAGACACACACCACCCCACACCTACACACTAGCCGCTTCACAACAACCCCACTTCTTACACAACAATGTCAGACACACACCACCCCACACCTACACACTAGCCACTTCACAACAACCCCACTTCTTACACAACAATGTCAGACACACACCACCCACACCAACACACTAGACACTTCACAACAACCCCACTTCTTACACAAGAATGTCAGACACACACCACCCCACACCAGCACACTAGAGGCTTTATAAAGCCTTGTGGACAGCTACTGTAGTTGGCATCAGCGAAGGTTCAATGTCATAGTGCCATTTTAATACAATTAAACATATACTTCAAATGTGACATTCCTGCTGACTGAACGTCAGAGGTTTTGCGTGTCTGGTTTTCAAACCCTCTCTCTGTCTCACCGTCCTCATCTGTTAGCACCAGCAGTTGGTTGCTCTCTCTTTCCCCCTCCGGGTTTCGGAGGATCAGCTTCACACTGACGTTGGTGTAAGGTGGAAGGTTACGGATGATGTGCTGCGGTGATACACCCATCATATCGTAACACACCTCCTCCCGCGTCTCCTCCTTGGATGGCTCCCCCCTAGGAGCAGACAGAGAAGGTGGGGTCAGGACATTAGGAGCAAAGTAAGATTTGACGCTAGATGCTGGCAGACCAGGGCCAGGAGGCATAAAGGCCCTCAGAGTAAGAGTTTGGTCTGACGTTCATCAAAACTCTGGAAATGATGTTATTTTTGTATTTTCATTAGAAGTATAAATAAGTGCATTGTATAAAAATGTGTAGATATTGAGAACTGGTTTCAGGTCTTCATGTAATTTCAGCATAACCCTAACCCAGATTGTTGCGTTAGAGAACACACACCTGTATGACAGGTATACAGAAGTGTTATGCAGGAGTGGTATACAGAAGTGTTATACAGGTGTGGCATACCGGTGTGGTATACAGATGTGTTATACAGGAGTGGTATACAGGTGTGGTATACAGGTGTGTTATACAGGAGTGGTATACAGGTGTGTTATACAGGAGTGGTATACGGGTGTGGTATACAGGTGTGGTATACAGGAGTGTTATACAGGTGTGTTATACAGGTGCCTTATACAGGTGTGTTATACAGGAGTGGTATATAGGAGTGGTATACAGGTGTGTTATACACGTGTGTTATATAGGAGTGGTATACAGGAGTGTTATACAGGTGTGTTATACAGGAGTGGTATATAGGAGTAGTATACAGGTGTGGTATACAGGAGTGGTATACAGGTGTGGTATACAGGTGTGGTATACAGGAGTGTTATACAGGTGTGGTATACAAGTGTGTTATACAGGAGTGGTATACGAGTGTGGTATACAGGTGTGTTATACAGGTGTGGTATACAGGTGTGTTATACAGGAGTGGTATACAGGTGTGGTATACAGGAGTGGTATACGGGTGTGGTATACAGGTGTGGTATACAGGAGTGTTATACAGGTGTGTTATACAGGTGTGTTATACAGGAGTGGTATACGGGTGTGGTATACAGGTGTGGTATACAGGAGTGTTATACAGGTGTGTTATACAGGAGTGGTATACGGGTGTGGTATACAGGTGCCTTATACAGGTGTGTTATACAGTTGTGTTATACAGGAGTGGTATATAGGAGTGGTATACAGGTGTGTTATACAGGTGTCTTATACAGGAGTGGTATATAGGAGTGGTATACAGGTGTGTTATACAGGAGTGGTATACAGGAGTGGTATATAGGAGTGGTATACAGGTGTGTTATACAGGTGTATTATATAGGAGTGGTATACAGGAGTGTTATACAGGTGTGTTATATAGGAGTGGTATACAGGAGTGGTATACAGGAGTGTTATACAGGTGTGTTATACAGGTGTGTTATATAGGATTGGTATACAGGATTGTTATACAGGTGTGTTATATAGGAGTGGTATACAGGTGTGTTATACAGGTGTGTTATATAGGAGTGGTATACAGGAGTGGTATACAGGTGTGTTATACAGGAGTGGTATACAGGTGTGGTATACAGGTGTGGTATACAGGAGTGTTATACAGGTGTGGTATACAGGAGTGGTATACAGGAGTGTTATACAGGTGTGTTATACAGGAGTGGTATATAGGAGTGGTATACAGGTGCCTTATACAGGTGCGTTATACAGGTGCGTTATACAGGTGTGTTATACAGGTGTGTTATATAGGAGTGGTATACAGGAGTGGTATACAGGTGTGTTATACAGGAGTGGTATCCAGGTGTGGTCTACAGGTGTTATATAGGAGCAGGGATGGGTATCATTAAGATTTTAATGGTACGATTACTCTTGCCGATACTTCTTATCGATACGGTACATTAACAGTATCTTACTGGTTCTTTTGTCATTTTTAAGAGAAATACAAAATGAATAACAGAATCAACACTGCTTTTTTGTCTGGTGTCTGGACAGAGCGTTACTTCTCATCATTAACCCATGTTTGTATACTTTAGTTAGCTCTGTGTTGGCTCCAGGCTGCAGCACACACAACACACCTGAGGTGAACGACCAGCGAGTGAGGAACTACGAGCTTGCCAGTCAAAAACTTTGCATTTCTCCACCCCGATTTGATGCACCCACCATTGTCACTAAGAGCCGACTGTGTGTGTGTGTGTGTGTCTGAGAGAGGCATAGAGCTGGCCCTGCCCCTCGGCTCTCACATATGACAGGCTCTGAGAGAGAGGTCTCTCTTCTGGATTGGGAATAGTGAAAATGCGTCTAAATCTTATTGCAAATGAGAAACAGAGGTGGTGAGTTAACAGGGGAAGATAACGTTTACATAGCCTTCATAAATAGGAAATCTATTTTCTTAATTGCTCCAATACTAACAGCACAACTGTTAACGTCGCAGCTTATCAATACTATGGTCTTTAATAATTTAGTACTGGTGCCTGTTTCACACCGGGTTTCAGTATCCATCCCTATACAGGAGAGTTATACAGGTGTTACACAGATGTGTTATACAGCAGTGGTATACAGGTATTAAACAGGTGTGTTATACAGATGTTATACAAATGCTATACAGGCGTGTTATACAGGTGTGTTAAACAGGTGTTATACAGATGTTATACAGATGCTATACAGGTGTGTTATACAGGTGTTAAACAGGTGTGTTATAGAGATGTTACACAGGTGTGTTATACAGATGTTATACATGTATTATACAGATGTGTTATACAAGTGTGTTATACAGGTGTGTTATACAGATGTCATACATGTGTGTTATACAGGTGTTATACAGACGTGTTATACAGCTGTCATACTGGTGTTTTATACAAGTGCGTTATACAGATTGTTATAGGGGTGTGTTATACAGGTGTTATACAGATGTGTTATACAAGTGTGTTATACAGGTGTGTTATACAGATGTCATACAGGTGTGTTATACAGGTGTTATACAGAATAGAGGAAGAAAGACACTTTATTTTGTCATTGTATTCTTACAACAATGTGTTCTCTGCATGTAACCATCCTACCGTTTAGGAGCAGTGGGCAGCTACAGCACCTGGAGACCAACTCCACTTCTTCTTTCCCTTGCTTTGCTAAGGGGCACAGGCAGGAGTATTAACCCTAACATGCATGTCTTTTTGATGGTGGGAGGAAACAGCAGCACCCGGAGGAAACCCACACAGACATGGGGGATGGCTTGGGGTTTGAATCCAGGACCTTCTTGCTGTGAGGCAGCAGCGCTAACCACTGGGCCACCGTGCCGATACAGGTGTTATACAGCTATACATAATGTGTGATAAAAAGGTAAAGGTGTGATTGTCCAGAAGTAGTTTCTTTATCCAAAAAAAAAAAGAAAAGAAAAAAAGAAAAGAAGGAACGCTGCTTTTAGATAATATCACATGAGGAGGAGGGGGGGGGGTGAAAAAACAGCTCAAATTACAAACAATACTCCAGGGCAACTCTCTCCCATGTACATGGAAAAGGCCTTTCTTAAAGACCGACATAATATAATCAGAATATGCAACAGCCTGTATTAACCCCCCTTTTTGGGGGGGGGGGATTTCCCCCCTTTTTCTTCCCCAATTGTACTTGGCCAATTACCCCACTCTTTCGAGCCATCCCGGTCTCGGCTCCACCCCCTCTGCTGATCCGGGGAGGGCTGCAGACTACCACATGTCTCTTCCCATACATGTGGAGTCACCAGCTGCTTCTTTTCACCTGACAATGAGGAGTTTCACCAGGGGGACGTAGCACGTGGGAGGATCACGCTATTCCCCCCAGTTCCCCCTCCCCCCCAAACAGGTGCCCTTACTGACCAGAGGAGGCGCTAGTGCAGCGACCAGGACACATACCCACATCCGGCTTCCCACCCACAGACACGACCAATTGTGTCTGTAGGCGACGGACCAAGCTGGAGGTAATACGGGGATTCGAACTGGTGATCCCTGTGTCGGTAGTCAACAGAACAGACTGCTACGCCACGTGGACGCCCCTCCTTTTTACCTCTTTAATGTTGCTCTCTCCATAAAGGCATTTTGGAAAGGGGAGCTGCCTCAGAGTACTTATTTATTTTCTTTTGTATGTTGGCTGATTGTTTCTTCAGGTTTTAAGCAGTTTCTTCTTGGGACCAGGTGGGACCAGGTGGGACCAGCTGGGCTTCCGTTTGAGACATTTCCATTTGAGGAGGCAGACATTGTGGGACGTTAATGAGACCTGCCAGGAAACCTGACCGGCAGCACCGCCCACCACTTTTTTAACCAGTGAAGTTCACTGAATTCTTGTTTCAGGTTTTGCAGTTTCAACTATTTTGAAGAAACAGGTTAAGCTACAAAGATGTCACAAATAGTGGTTCACAGAAGAGATAATAAATCATAACAGGGTGTGTGGTTAGGAGTTTCATAAATATATATATTGTATGAATGAACATAAATACATAAACTATGTGTAGAAAGCTGTCGGAGGCCTGTCAATACTTGGTCGATTCAGTGGCTATGGGGGGTATTTTGGGCCACCATGTTTGTAGTTCTTTTTTACGGTCTTTAGTGCGCTGTAAACTAAACTGAGATCAGAAGCTAAGACTCACATTCAATCTTTACTAAGAGTTGCTTTTATTTTTTTTCATACCCTGAGTTTAGCTTCTACCCTCTGGGAGGAACTTCTTCACTTGTAAGACTTCTTATCATTCTATAAAAGTATTTCTTACAAGTTTTATACACACATGACTTATGATTCAGTCAAGCAAAGCAACCATAGAAAACGTGTCGTTAGCCAGGTGAGCCTACCTTGCTGCGCCCCCCACAGGTCGGTAACGGTACTGCAGGGTGAGATTGTAGCTGTGACAGCGGGTGACGTTGTATCCAAATGGTTCCCAGCGCATGGTGATCTGTTTGGACTGGATGTCCACCACCTCCAGCCGCTGTGGGCCCTGCATGGGGTCTAAAGGAGACAAAAGTGACAAATTCATCTTTCATGACGCATCTCAGGATACATGAAGAGTCCACATCCATTCCAGAAGCTTCAGCCACTCCCCCATACACATCAATGGGGTGGAAGTGAAGCATGTTTCCAGCTTTAAATTTCTTGGAGTCCACATAAGCGAGGACTTCTCCTGGACATCAAACACCCAGGCCCTTGTGAGAAAGGCCCAACAACACCTGCAATTTCTGAGGAGGCTGAGGAGCGCCTGTCTATCCCCCAAAATTCTCACCAACTTCTACCACTGCAGCACAGAGAGCATCCTGACCAGCTGCATCTCAGTGTGGTACGGCAACTGAACCTCAGTAGACCAGAAAGCTCTGCAGCAGGTCGTCAAGGCGGCCCAGCGTATCACCGGTACCCAGCTCCCAGCCATAAAAGACATTTATCACAAACGCTGCTTTCGAAGGGGTCTGAGCATCAGCAGAGATCCCACCCACCCCAACCATGGACTGTTCTCCCCCCTGTGTTCTGGGAGGCCCTACAGGAGCCTCAGAGCCCGCACTACCAGGCTCAAAAACAGCTTCTTTCCCCAAGCTGTTGCCCACCTGAACCTGGCTACCCACTGAATGTCTGTGGATATGTTTATACTCCTGCTTTTTTTTTTTGACTTATTTTTAGCGTTTAATCTTCCTGTGTGTACATCTTATACTGTGTTTGTGTGTCTGTCTTGCTCTGTTTAGTGAAGCTGCAGGCCTCACTTCATTTTTACACATGTGCCTGCACATTGTTTTAATGACGACACACTGAACTGAATTGATAGAGCTGTCCATCGTTCCATTTAGGACGACTTGCCAGCTGATTTCTTTCTAGCGTGGAATTGATGCTGGAAGATGATTTTTGTGTTGAAATGGAACAGTTAGACAACTAAAAAGAAAGAAAGGTGAATCAGTTCATCTGGACACAACGTTTACTGACAGACACGTCTCATCCTCATGTAAGGGACCTCTCCAGATGATAATGAAACATGTCAGTAAACGTTGTGTCCAGGTGAACGGAGTCACCCTTCTTTCTTTTTCTTACCTGGATTATTCAGCATGCATCAAAACACTAGCCAAAAAGGTTTTTTTATTTTATTTTCAAATCCTCTACATTTTTATTGATCACTGTAGAGACTCATGATAGAACAAGTGATGTAACTGATGTATACCTTGTTTCATACACGTTCTCTTAACATTTGCTGCAAAGTCATGATTTACACAAACGCACAAAAAGAATCAGATGGTCCTAATACCGACATGATAATATCACTGAGACAGAGAGAGACAGAGACAGAGAGATGGGATGGGTACGGGGAGGGGGGGGTAAAAGCATGCCTGAAGATGAAAGAACACATCAATCTGAATGTATGTTTACACACACATTGCAGTCTTTTGAGGTGGCCATTTTAAGTGCTGTAATTCAAGATGACAGAGATCCACTTGCAGACAGCATATGAGTGAGAGACACAGAGAGACAGAGACAGAGAGAGAAAGAGACAGAGAGAGAGAGACACACAGGGAGAGAGACAAACAGACAGAGAGACAGACAGACAGACAGACAGACAGACAGACAGAGAGGCAGACAGACAGAGAGAGAGAGAGAGAGACTTTTGACTTTTAAAATAACTTTTATTTACATCACAGTAAAAAACAAACACTCCATTCCCATCAAGTCAACATTAAATAACCTGGCAAGCTAGAAAAACAAAATCACATGCATCATTACTCAATCAAACAACACACACACGACCATAATGAATTAGAAACAGAGAACAAGTGACCCATCTTCACTTAGTGAACATAAAACACGTCGTAAACCCCACAAAGCCCTGAAGGAGTCCAGACTACGGGTCAGGGTGTAGAAGGCGTGCTCTATCCTCAGACGAGCCACCACCAAACCCTTCATACTCTGCACCACATTGGTCCAGCCCTGACCTAGCATCTAGTTCTTCCTGGTCTTCCAGATCGCTAGGTTAGCAGTGCCGAAAAGTTAATTGACTAGGACCAGGAGCAGTCTTTTTCTTGACGTGTATTTGGGCCCAAAAACAAACATGGGGATGGAGAAACCTTCACCCAAAGCTTCCACCCATTCCCGCAGTACCCTAAATAAGCCCACCAGTCGAGGACAAGAGACCACTAAATGCTCTAACATCTCCCTGAGTGCAAAAAGGACAGCCTTCCCCAGTGCTTGGATCGAGGTGAGCCTTGTGTCTGTTCATAGTTATTGCTCCATGTATAATCCTCCACAGGAGGTCAGCCATCCGTTTCTCAACAGGAGGCTTACACAAGATTCTCCACCTGCCTTTAGGGGTACAGTCTGAAGCAAAAACCTCAGTCTACCTCGACTTCTTGACTTCAGCCAGAGAGCAAAGGTTGAGTACCTTCACACAGCTGTAGTAAAGTTGCTTCTTCCCACAAGAGCTGAAACTACCCAGCACTGGTGTACTCAGGGAAAGAAGCAGTCCGCTCCCCCCTCGCCATGCCCCAAATGCAGGACTGACGATCAGGGAGGGAAAAAAGTACTCATTGTCATCATCCCATTGGTCAGCTAGAGAACGATTTTCGGCAAACACCCTCAGTGGCCCAGGCAGGGACTTCCAGACTTCCTCCACAACCCTCTTCAGCACTCTGGAGGACCTGATGTTGACGATGCCACCAAGTGTTTCCACGGATGTTCTCATAAGATGGCCAGTTTGGTAATGCCAGCCTCAACAAATGCAGTCCGCACCATTGCAGAGAAGAAAGTGGTATTCGTAAGGAAGTCATTGTGAAACAGCGGCTCCTCAAAAAGCCCCATTCTTGGTCGAGGGTCAGGAGTTCGTGTGACCTTCAGCATCTGCCAGGCTTCAACCACCGAGTTGTAAAAGGATGTGAGTCCAACTAGGTCAGCTTCTGTTGATCTCAGTAACAAAATCTGCTTATCCAACCCAAGCCGACCAGCTTTGAGGAAGCAGCTGGGCAGGAGCCAACCAGCAGTGACCGCAGCCATACAGCAGCCTCTGCACCGTCTGTAGTCTGAAGGCCACAGTTCTGGACCGAATGTCTATAAGTTTTTGTCCTCCCTCTGCCACAGGGAGATACAGGGCCGATGCCCTCAGCCAGTGCTGACCAGACCAGAAAAACTTCACCAGGAGCTTCTGCATCTCTTCTGCAAGGCCAGGCAGTGACACTACAACAGCGAGTCTGTGCCAGAGAGATGAGGCAACCAGGTTATTAACTATCAGAGCTCTTCCCCTGTAGGACAGCTGGGGTAGCATCCAATTCCATTTTGAAAACCTGGCTTCCACCTTCTCCGGCACTCCCTCCCAGTTCTGCCTCTGAAAGTCCTCACTTCCCAGATATACTCCTAGAACTTTAATACCTCTTACCCGCCATCTAAGATTCCCAGGAAGACTAGGAGCACTCCTCAAGTCTCACTGACCCACCAAACAAGCCTCACTTTTCCCCCAGTTGACTTTGGCTGAAGAAGCCTTTTCATACAAGGCTGGGCTTTCTTTCAATTCCTGAACATCTCCCTCTCCTTGGACAAAAACATTGATATCATCAGCGTATGCTGATACAACAACCGAAGGGGGTTGAGCTAGCTCTGGCAGAGAGAGACTCCTCAGCCTGCTCCTCAACCTACATAGGAGAGGCTCAATGGCAATGCTGTAGAGCTGGCCTGAGATGGGGCAGCCCTGCCTAATCCCTCTCCCAACTGGCACAGGACAGCTCAACCCTCCCCCCACCTTCACTACACAACACGCACCACTACACAACAGCTTTATCCAGGACACGAACCCCTCCCCAACACCAAAGGCTTGCAAGGTAGAGAAAAAAAAACAGTGTGATCTACACGGTCAAAAGCCTTCTCTTGGTCAATGGACAAGATAGCAACATTTATATCATATAGCTTACATACATCAAACACATCTCTCATCAAAAACAAATTATCTACCATAGACCTGTCTGGAACACAATAGGATTGATCCGCTCCAATCACTAGTTCAATTAACAATTTCAGCCAACTTTGGAGAGGATTTTATAGTCTGCACACTAAAGAGGTACTGGTCTCCAGTTTTCCAAAAGGGCTAAATCTCCCCTCTTAGGCAGCAGAGAGAGAACTGCACGCCTGCAAGAAGCAGGAAGTGTCCCCCTTTTAAAGCGCTCTTTAAACATGTGCAGAAGATCCTTCCAAAACACTCCAGAAGTGTTTAAAAAAGTCAGATGGTAAGCCGTCTGTTCCTGGAGCCTCGCCCCACGCCACCTGAGACACCGCAGCAGTCAGTTCATCTAGCGTTATGTCCATGCTCAATGTATGCTGTTCTGCTGGACTCAGTTGGGGAAGGCCGTGTAAAAGCTCCGCAGCAGAGTCCGAATCATAGCCCTCTGCCCTGAACAAGTCAGTGTAGAAGTCCACTGCGTGCCTCCTCATCTCAGCGGAATCTGTGGTCACCTTTCCATTAGGGAGACGAAGACACACCAGAGAAAGCTTGTTTGTATAAGGCCAATTTCTGCTTGAGAATTTGTAGATCGTTTTGAGTTGCACTGAAAACCATGACATAGTCAGCGTATGCTGATAAGCTAACTGCAGTGGTGATGTTCCCTGAAAAGGTTAGTCCTGTGAGCCCCTGCCTGAGCTGAAATAAAAGTGGTTCAATGGCCAGGGAGAGAGAGAGAGAAAGACAGAGAGACAGACAGACAGACAGAGACAGAGAGACACAGACAGAGAAAGAGGGAGACAGAGAAAGAGAGAGGGGAAGAAAGAGAGAGAGAGAGAGAGAGAGAGAGAGAGAGAGAGAGAGAGAGAGAGAGAGAGAGAGAGAGAGAGAGAGAGAGAGAGAGAGAGAGTTCATAATCATTGCTGTTGTTGCTGTTATAATCATTGTTGCTGTTGTGTTGTTGTTTTACATGCTTTGGCAATATGTACAAAAACGTATGTCATGCCAATAAAGCAAATATTGAACTGAATTGAATTGAATTGAGAGGGAGAGAGAGAGAGACAGAGACAGAGAGAGAGAGAGAAAGACAGACAGAGACAGAGAGAGAGAGAGAGAGAGAAAGAGAGACAGAGAGAGAGACGAGAGAGTGAGACAGAGAGAGAGACGAGAGAGTGAGACAGAGAGAGATGGAGAGAGAGACACACAGAGAGAGAGAACGACAGAGAGAGAGAGAGAGAGAGATTAATCCAGCCACTGATGCCAGTCCCAAACCTGGATAAATGTGAAGGGTTGCGTCAGGAAAGACATCCAGCATAAAGGCTTTGCTAAATCAAATATGCGGATCATAAATCAGATTTCCATACCGGATCTGTCAAGGCCCGAGTTAACAATGACCACCACCGGTACTGTTGGCCAGCAGGGTGCCGGTGGGAACTGTGCTACTGTTGGGTGAAGGAGAAGGAGAAGGGGAAGGCATGTCCAGAGGCAGCGGGAGAGGAGGAAGGGTAGGAGTGTGGAGGTGAGTCAGAACTTGAATGTTGGCACTATGACTGGTAAAGGGAGAGAGCTGGCTGATATGATGGAGAGAAGAAAGGTAGATATACTGTGTGTGCAAGAGACCAGGTGGAAGGGGAGTAAGGCCAGGAGTATCGGAGGTGGGTTCAAACTCTACTACCCTGGTGCAGATGGGGACAGAAATGGGGTAGGGGTAATTCTTAAGTAAAAGTATGTCAAGAGTGCACTGGAGGTGAAGAGAGTGTCGGACAGAGTGATGAGTATGAAGCTGGAAATCAAAGGTGTGTTGATGAATGTTATCAGAGCATTTGCCCTACAAGTTGGGTGTGAGATGGAAGAGAAAGAAGAATTCTGGAGTGAGTTGGATGAAGTGGTGGAGAGGGTACCCAAGGAGGAGAGAGTGGTGATTGTAGCGAACTTCAATGGACATGTTTGTGAAGGGAACAGAGGTGATGAGGAGGTGATGGGAAGGTATAGAGTCAAGGATAGGAATGTGGAAGGACAGATGGTGGAGGATTTTGTGAAAAGGATGGAAATGGCTGTGGTGAATACATATTTCAGGAAGAGGGAGGAACACACGGTGACGTACAAGAGTGGAGGAAAGTGAACACAGGTGGACTATATCTTATATAGGAGGTGCGAGCTAAAAGGGATTGGAGACTGCAAGGTGGTGACAGGAGAGAACGTAGCTAGGCAGCATCGGATGGTGGTCTGTAGGATGACTTTGGAGACCAAGAAGAGGAAGAGTGAAGGAGTGAAGGCAGAGCCAAGGATCAAATGGTGGAAGTTGAAGAAGGAAGACTGTTGTGTGGAGTTCAGGCAGGAGATAAGACAGGCACTGGGTGGTAGTGAAGAGTTGCTGGATGGCTGGGCAACCACTGCAGAAATAGTGAGGGAGACAGCTAGGAAGGTACTTGGTGTGTCATCTGGACAGAGGAAGGAAGACAAAGAGACTTGGTGGTGGAATGAGAAAGTACAGCAAAGTATACAGAGGAAGAGGTTGGTAAAGAAGAAGTGGGATAGTCAGAGATGAAGAAAGTAGACAGGAGTACAAGGAGATGCAGCGTAAAGTGACAAGAAAGGTGGTAAAGGCAAAAGAAAAGGTGTATGGTGAGTTGTATGACAGGTTAGACAATAAGGAAAGAGAAAGGACTTGTACCGAGTGGCTAGACAGAGGGACCGAGCTGGGAAGGATGTGCAGCAAGTTAGGGCGACCAAGGATAGAGATGGAAATGTGTTGACAAGTGAGGAGAGTGTGCTGAGAAGGTGGAAGGAGTACTTTGAGGGGCTGATAAATGAAGAAAATGAGAGAGAGAGAAGGTTGGATGATGTGGGGATAGTGAATCAGAAAGTGCGGTGGATTAGTAAGGACGACGTCACGAGAGCAATGATAAGGATGAAGAGTGGAAAAGCGGTTGGTCCAGATGACATATCTGCGGAGTGTTTAGGAGAGATGGCAGTGGCGTTTTAAATAGGTTGTTTAACACAATCTTGGAAAGTGAGAGGTTGCCTGAG
>JAJHIY020000012.1:185000-215000 GCA_022114975.2 Lampris megalopsis | reverse complement strand
GAGAGACACTGCTGCACAGACACCACTGTTACTGAGAGACACTGCTGTCCAGACACTACTGTTACTGAGAGACACTGCTGTCCAGACACTACTGTTACTGAGAGACACTGCTGCACAGACACCACTGTTACTGAGAGACACTGCTGCACAGACACCACTGTTACTGAGAGACACTGCTGTCCAGACACTACTGTTACTGAGAGACACTAATGCACAGACACTACTGTTACTGAGAGACACTGCTGTCCAGACACTACTGTTACTGAGAGACACTGCTGCACAGACACCACTGTTACTGAGAGACACTGCTGCACAGACACCACTGTTACTGAGAGACACTGCTGCACAGATACTACTGTTACTGAGAGACACTGCTGCACAGACAACACTGTTACTGAGAGACACTGCTGCACAGACACCACTGTTACTGAGAGACACTGCTGTCCAGACACCACTGTTACTGAGAGACACTGCTGCACAGACACTACTGTTACTGAGAGACACTGCTGCACAGACACTACTGTTACTGAGAGACACTGCTGTCCAGACACTACTGTTACTGAGAGACACTGCTGCACAGACACTACTGTTACTGAGAGACACTGCTGCACAGACACCACTGTTACTGAGAGACACTGCTGCACAGACACTACTGTTACTGAGAGACACTGCTGTCCAGACACTACTGTTACTGAGAGACACTGCTGCACAGACACTACTGTTACTGAGAGACACTGCTGCACAGACACTACTGTTACTGAGAGACACTGCTGTCCAGACACCACTGTTACTGAGAGACACTGCTGCACAGACACTACTGTTACTGAGAGACACTGCTGCACAGACACTACTGTTACTGAGAGACACTGCTGTCCAGACACCACTGTTACTGAGAGACACTGCTGCACAGACACCACTGTTACTGAGAGACACTGCTTCACAGACACTACTGTTACTGAGAGACACTGCTGCACAGACACTACTGTTACTGAGAGACACTGCTGCACAGACACCACTGTTACTGAGAGACACTGCTGCCTGCACACTACTGTTACTGAGAGACACTGCTGCACAGACACTACTGTTACTGAGAGACACTGCTGCACAGACACCACTGTTACTGAGAGACACTGCTGCACAGACACCACTGTTACTGAGAGACACTGCTGTCCAGACACTACTGTTACTGAGAGACACTGCTGCCTGCACACTACTGTTACTGAGAGACACCGCTGCACAGACACCACTGTTACTGAGAGACACTGCTGTCCAGACACTACTGTTACTGAGAGACACTGCTGCCTGCACACTACTGTTACTGAGAGACACTGCTGCCTGGACACTACTGTTACTGAGAGACACTGCTGCACAGACACCACTGTTACTGAGAGACACTGCTGCACAGACACCACTGTTACTGAGAGACACTGCTGCACAGACACTACTGTTACTGAGAGACACTGCTGCCTGGACACTACTGTTACTGAGAGACACTGCTGCACAGACACTACTGTTACTGAGAGACACTGCTGCACAGACACTACTGTTACTGAGAGACACTGCTGCACAGACACTACTGTTACTGAGAGACACTGCTGCACAGACACCACTGTTACTGAGAGACACTGCTGCACAGACACTACTGTTACTGAGAGACACTGCTGCACAGACACTACTGTTACTGAGAGACACTGCTACACAGACACTACTGTTACTGAGAGACACTGCTGCACAGACACCACTGTTACTGAGAGACACTGCTGCACAGACACCACTGTTACTGAGAGACACTGCTGCACAGACACTACTGTTACTGAGAGACACTGCTGCACAGACACTACTGTTACTGAGAGACACTGCTACACAGACACTACTGTTACTGAGAGACACTGCTGCACAGACACTACTGTTACTGAGAGACACTCCTGCACAGACACCACTGTTACTGAGAGACACTGCTGCACAGACACTACTGTTACTGAGAGACACTGCTGCACAGACACTACTGTTACTGAGAGACACTGCTGTCCAGACACTACTGTTACTGAGAGACACTGCTGCACAGACACTACTGTTACTGAGAGACACCGCTGCACAGACACCACTGTTACTGAGAGACACTGCTGCCTGGACACTACTGTTACTGAGAGACACTGCTGCCTGGACACGAAGTTCTACTGCTAGAATGTAGACCTTTTACCTGCTGATGGTATGCTCAGCAGCTTTCTTCACAGCAGTCTATGCCCCCCCCCGAAGCTAATGCTAAGCTAGCTATGGTCGCACAACATATTGCCACCAGCAGAAACAGAGTATTTGTATTGTGGCAGGAGACGTCAACCACCCCCATCCGACCGAGGACGTCGTCACCAAAACTTTAGAAGAATGTTGACACTACCAGAATCAGAACCAACCTTATTGGCCAAGTGTCGTCGGCAAGCCTCAGGAGTTTAACAGCTGGGTCTCTCTGTCTCGCCCTCTCTGTCTCGCCCTCTTTGTCTCTCGCTCTCTGTTACTCTCTATGTCAAGTGTCGTCTACAAGCCTCAGGAGTTTAACAGCTGGGTCTCTGTTTCTCTGTCTCGCTCTCTCTGTCTCTCTCTATGTCAAGTGTCATCTGAAAACCTCAGGAGATTAACAGTTATGTCTCTGTCTCTCTCTATGTCTCTCTCTGTGTCTGTGTCTGTGTCTCTCTCTATGATAGAGACAGAGAGCGAGAGAGAGACAGACAGACAGACAGAGAGAGTGTGTATAGGTATTAGTTGTGGATGAAGACAAACTAATGGGCTGTGACTGAAAGAGAGCGAGGGAGAGACGGACAGAAAGTCTTTGTGATAAATAGAGTGTGAAAAACAGCAAGGAAGGTGATACATGCATGTGTGTGTGTGTGTGAGTGAGTGAGTGAGTGAGTGAGAGCACGAGAGAGAGAGACAGACAGACAGACAGATAGACGGACAGACAGGCGGACGGTCAGACGAACAGACAGACAGACAGACAGAGTGCATTAATAGATTGATTGTCTCTATGCCAGTCCAATAGTACCTGTACTGCTTTACGTCATTTCATGACATCCATCCATTCTTTCACCACTCCACCTATTCATCCGTCCCTGCATCCATCTATTGTCTAATCCGTCCACCCCTCTATTAATCCATCTATCCATCCATCTTCCTCTCTTCTCTTCCTCTCTGGGTGTGAGATGCTAGTGGTTATCATGCGGCCCAGTCACAGAGCAAATGACTTTATAGTCCTTTCCCTGTGTGTGTGTGTGTGTGTGTGTGTCTTAAACAGGGCAAGACAGGGAACCATGTTAGAAATCTGTTCCAATCAGTCAGGGTCATGTTCTCTCTAAAGGTCGCTCTTTCAATTTCTGTGTGTGTGTGTTTGTGTGTGTGTGTGTGTGTGTTGATGCGGTGTTGCAGTAATTCATTCTTAGATAGTGAATGCAGTTAGTTTATCTCTCTTCCTTTCTCACACTCAGGGTTTTCATTGTATCATCAGTAAAAATGACACAACTGGAAATGTGTGACAACCTCCTGGTGTTTCAGAGCAACCAGTCTAACCAGTTCAGATTCACACTGGTCTTAAACTGAACCAGTAGAGCAACCAGTCTCACCAGTTCATATGCACACTGGTCTTAAACTGAACCAGTGGAGCAACCAGTCTCAACAGTTCAGATTCACACTGGTCTTAAACTGAACCAGTAGAGCAACCAGTCTAACCAGTTCAGATTCACACTGGTCTTAAACTGAACCAGTAGCGCAACCAGTCTCACCAATTCGTATTCACACTGGTCTTAAATTGAACCAGTAGAGCAACCAGTCTAACAGGTTCAGATTCACACTGGTCTTAAACTAAACCAGTAGAGCAACCAGTCTAACCAGTTCAGATTCACACTGGTCTTAAACTAAACAAGTACAGCAACCAGTCTAACCAGTTCATATTCACACTGGTCTTAAACTGAACCAGTAGAGCAACCAGTCTAACCAGTTCAGATTCACACTGGTCTTAAACCGAACCAATAGAGCAACCAGTCTAACCAGTTCAGATTCACACTGGTCTTAAACTGAACCAGTAGAGCAACCAGTCTAACCAGTTCATATTCACACTGGTCTTAAACTGAACCAGTAGAGCAACCTGTCTAACCAGTTCAGATTCACACTGGTCTTAAACTGAACAAGTAGAGCAACCAGTCTAACCAGTTCAGATTCACACTGGTCTTAAACTGAACCAGTAGAGCAACCTGTCTCACCAGTTCATATGCACACTGGCCTTAAACTGAACCAGTAGAGCAACCAGTCTAACCAGTTCATATTCACACTGGTCTTAAACTGAACCAGTAGAGCAACCAGTCTAACCAGTTCATATTCACACTGGTCTTAAACTGAACCAGTAGAGCAACCAGTCTAACCAGTTCAGATTCACACTGGTCTTAAACTGAACCAATAGAGCAACCTGTCTAACCAGTTCAGATTCACACTGGTCTTAAACTGGACAAGTAGAGCAACCAGACTAACCAGTTCAGATTCACACTGGTCTTAAACTGAACCAGTAGAGCAACCAGTCTAATCAGTTCAGATTCACACTGGTCTTAAACTGAACCAGTAGAGCAACCAGTCTAACCAGTTCATATTCATACTGGTCTTAAACTGAACCAGTAGAGCAACCAGTCTAACCAGTTCAGATTCACATTGGTCTTAAACTGAACCAATAGAGCAACCAGTCTAACCAGTTCAGAAACATGTTGTTTTGGATAGTAAACTGCTTTTGCGCATGAGTACTCAACCCCCCCCCACACACACACACAATAACAGATACACAAAATAGGCTGACTCTTTCTGTGTGTGCGCGCGCGAGGCTGTGCTTCTTTGTCTTTCTCTCTCTGTCTCTGTCTCTCACACACACACACACACACACACACACACACACACACACACACACACACACACACACACAGAAAGAAATGTCTCCGCTCGCTTTCTCTGGATGTCACCTGCCCCTGTTGTTCCAGAGGAAGGCAGAGGGGAGAAAGGACAGGAAATTGCATCGTCTGTTCAATAGGCCAATGAGATTAGAGCAGGTCCAAGCTCATTAGCATAGAAATTATGTTTTAGCACCAGACAGACGGACAGACAAAACTACAAAACAGAGGGGGGGAGGGGCAGAGAGAGCGAGAGAGAGAGAGAGAGAGAGAGAGAGACATAAAGAACATTTGAATTTAAAAACCACTTTATTAAAAGTTCGTGACCAATCAACACTTTAAACATGAAAGTTGGATATAATCGGTTCCAGTGACATCATCACCCTTAAATCGAGGCCTAAAAATGCCTACTACACCCCCTTACAATGTCAAATATACACTCTCTCCAGAACGCTTGGACTGACAATCTGGGGAAGAATGGGAAAAAGGGATGCAAACAAAAAAGCATCGTTGGAGAGCTTGCAAAAGAAGAAAACACAGAGAAGAGCTCTGCTACACAGCCACAAGATGATGGCGCGAACCCCCCTCCACACAATGCTGCAGTTTAACTATAGCCCTGGAGGTGACATGGGACTCTTGCAAAGACAACAACACAACAACTAAACGATATTAAATCTAAGCTCACCAACGTGACCAAATCGTGGAGGCAGAGAAGCGAAGGTGGAAGATCAGGTTGAAATGTGGAACAGCAAGATGATAAAAGTGAAAACTCAACAAGAGAATAAACGACTCAACCAAGTGAAAACTCAACAAGAGAATAAACCACTCAACCAAGTGACAACTCAACAAGAGAATAAACGACTCAACCAAGTAATAAATCAACAAGAGAATAAACCACTCAACCAAGTGACAACTCAACAAGAGAATAAACTACTCAACCAAGTGATAACTCAACAAGAGAATAAACCACTCAACCAAGTGATAAATCAACAAGAGAATAAACTACTCAACCAAGTCATAACTCAACAAGAGAATAAACTACTCAACCAAGTGATAACTCAACAAGAGAATAAACCACTCAACCAAGTGATAACTCAACAAGAGAATAAACCACTCAACCAAGTAATAAATCAACAAGAGAATAAACCACTCAACCAAGTAATAAATCAACAAGAGAATAAACCACTCAACCAAGTGATAACTCAACAAGAGAATAAACCACTCAACCAAGTGATAACTCAACAAGAGAATAAACTACTCAACCAAGTGATAACTCAACAAGAGAATAAACCACTCAACCAAGTAATAAATCAACAAGAGAATAAACTACTCAACCAAGTGACAACTCAACAAGAGAATAAACCACTCAACCAAGTAATAAATCAACAAGAGAATAAACTACTCAACCAAGGGATAACTCAACAAGAGAATAAACCACTCAACCAAGTGATAACTCAACAAGAGAATAAACTACTCAACCAAGTGATAACTCAACAAGAGAATAAACCACTCAACCAAGTAATAAATCAACAAGAGAATAAACTACTCAACCAAGTGACAACTCAACAAGAGAATAAACCACTCAACCAAGGGATAACTCAACAAGAGAATAAACCACTCAACCAAGTGACAACTCAACAAGAGAATAAACTACTCAACCAAGTGAAAACTCAACAAGAGAATAAACTACTCAACCAAGTGATAACTCAACAAGAGAATAAACCACTCAACCAAGTAATAAATCATCAAGAGAATAAACTACTCAACCAAGTGACAACTCAACAAGAGAATAAACTACTCAACCAAGTGATAACTCAACAAGAGAATAAACTACTCAACCAAGTGATAACTCAACAAGAGAATAAACCACTCAACCAAGTGACAACTCAACAAGAGAATAAACTACTCAACCAAGTGATAACTCAACAAGAGAATACACTACTCAACCAAGTGACAACTCAACAAGAGAATAAACTACTCAACCAAGTGATAACTCAACAAGAGAATAAACTACTCAACCAAGTGATAACTCAACAAGAGAATAAACCACTCAACCAAGTGACAACTCAACAAGAGAATAAACTACTCAACCAAGTGACAACTCAACAAGAGAATAAACTACTCAACCAAGTGATAACTCAACAAGAGAATAAACAACTCAACCAAGTAATAAATCAACAAGAGAATAAACCACTCAACCAAGTGATAACTCAACAAGAGAATAAACCACTCAACCAAGTGATAACTCAACAAGAGAATAAACTACTCAACCAAGTGATAACTCAACAAGAGAATAAACGACTCAACCAAGTGAAAACTCGACAAGAGAATAAACCACTCAACCAAGTGACAACTCAACAAGAGAATAAACTACTAAACCAAGTAATAACTCAACAAGAGAATAAACCACTCAACCAAGTGATAACTCAACAAGAGAATAAACTACTCAACCAAGTGACAACTCAACAAGAGAATAAACCACTCAACCAAGTAACCATTCAACAAGAGAATAAACTACTCAACCAAGTGATAACTCAACAAGAGAATAAACTACTCAACCAAGTAATAAATCAACAAGAGAATAAACCACTCAACCAAGTGATAACTCAACAAGAGCATAAACCACTCAACCAAGTAATAAATCAACAAGAGAATAAACCACTCAACCAAGTGATAACTCAACAAGAGAATAAACCACTCAACCAAGTGATAACTCAACAAGAGAATAAACCACTCAACCAAGTGACAACTCAACAAGAGAATAAACCACTCAACCAAGTGATAACTCAACAAGAGAATAAACCACTCAACCAAGTGACAACTCAACAAGAGAATAAACCACTCAACCAAGTGATAACTCAACAAGAGAATAAACTACTCAACCAAGTGATAACTCAACAAGAGAATAAACCACTCAACCAAGTAATAAATCAACAAGAGAATAAACCACTCAACCAAGTCATAACTCAACAAGAGAATAAACCACTCAACCAAGTGATAACTCAACAAGAGAATAAACTACTCAACCAAGTGATAACTCAACAAGAGAATAAACCACTCAACCAAGTGACAACTCAACAAGAGAATAAACCACTCAACCAAGTGATAACTCAACAAGAGAATAAACCACTCAACCAAGTGATAACTCAACAAGAGAATAAACTACTCAACCAAGTGATAACTCAACAAGAGAATAAACCACTCAACCAAGTGACAACTCAACAAGAGAATAAACCACTCAACCAAGTGATAACTCAACAAGAGAATAAACCACTCAACCAAGTGATAACTCAACAAGAGAATAAACTACTCAACCAAGTGATAACTCAACAAGAGAATAAACCACTCAACCAAGTGATAACTCAACAAGGGAATAAACCACTCAACCAAGTGACAACTCAACAAGAGAATAAACTACTAAACCAAGTGACCATTCAACAAGAGAATAAACTACTCAACCAAGTGAAAACTCAACAAGAGAATAAACCACTCAACCAAGTGACAACTCAACAAGAGAATAAACTACTCAACCAAGTGACAACTCAACAAGGGAATAAACTGACGGAGAGCTCGACTGAGCAGCTACCCCGCTCCACCTGGGAAGCAGTGGGAGCACCGAGACAGTGGGGACAGGAGAGGAACCTCAGGGAGAGACTGCGAGCTTTCATCCCTCTAGAAGAGCTCCACCTTTTGACTAACTTGAAAAGTGTTGGTAAGCTAAACAGAATCCAAAATACAAGGCATTATACTCATTTTAAGAAATATACATTTTAATGTGTATTTTTTACTATTTTATTTTTTGCATTCACTCCTTTCCCCCTATCTAAACGAGAATACATACATACACAGGAGGAATACTCAGGTAAGTCATTTCTTTTTTCTTTTTGATTCCCCCCCCCCTTTCTCCCCAATTGTAGCCGGCCAATTACCCCACTCTTCTGAGCCGTCCTGGTCTCTGCTCCACCCCCTCTGCCGATCCGGGGAGGGCTGCAGACTACCACATGCCTCCTCTGACACATGTGGAGTTGCCAGCCACTTCTTTTCACCAGACAGTGAGGAGTTTCTCCAGGGAGATGCAGCGCGTGGGAGGATCACGCTATTCAGCAGCTTCCTCAACATTTTCTGCCGCCTGTGAGTGTACTTCAGTGCCTGCACCCTGGGAACTGCTCACACGCTGTGGTCACAGAAGCCTGCTGCTTCTCAGGCTGGCTCTGTTTCTCCCATCGAAATCATTCTCCGATTGTGAACCAGTGGTACCGGCTGCTGTGTCCGTAATACTGTGTTATGCCATCATACGCCTGGTCACAGGTCCACTATCTGGCACCTCGGCACAAGCGAAGCCTCCCGCTGCCTTGGCGGAGTGAGCCAACACTAGCTGTTTATGTAGACACGCAAAGCATTTATGTCCCACATCTCCACACTGGAAACATTTCGACTGTCCTGAGCTGGCAGACACCATATAAAAGCCATCTTTACTCTGAAAGACATCCAGTGTTTGTGTAGGTGAGTCCAGCAACATGAACGACTGCACGTGCTTCAGTTTGGGATCTTTACATCCCAAACTCACTGTTTTAAATCCACTGGCAAATTTAACAATCCTACGGTGCTCGTTCTCTAACACCTCATTAGGGATGAACGGCGGAACCCTGGATATGCTGATCCACGTGGATGGAACTGACAGCAGGGAGACCTGCACAAACATGTCCCTGATAAACATGCCACTTTCCATCAGAAGATAAACATGGGCTCCTCTTTCAAGAACACACCCACTGCTTTGTTCATTCTTAATGCAAAAGACATCTTCTCATGTCCCACCTGCCCAGTGACAGCCAACAGAACCTCTTCCACAATGACGCTACTATCTGGCAGGACTATCCTTACTCCCTGCCGGACACACGGTGGTGGCCTCTTGGAGGACGCTGTTCCTCCCAAAAACCACTGATCTCGACTAACTCTGGGTAAGGAGTATTAAGAAAGCTGAGCCGACCGTGCACACAGGACAGATGAAGAATACAGGGGAATCCCAAAAAAAAGACAGCAAACATTTCAAACTCTATGCCAATCTCACCCTCACTCACACATGCAACCTCCAAGCATGCAGTGCAGAGAGAGGAAGGGAGAGGGTGGGAGAGGGAGACAGTAAAAGAGGGAGAGGGAGAAATAAAATGACAGCGGACGTGAGAGAAAAAGGTGAACGATGGAGATATGATGACAGAGAGATAAAGAGGGAGCATAAGAGGAAAGCAGAAATAAAAGTATGATGGATAAAGAGTAATAGAGAAAGGGTCAGAAAAAGTTAGAGAGAGCGTAATTTTGAAGGTGACTTAGAAGGAGGGGAGGGGAGGAGGAGAAGGAGTAGAGGTTTAGTTTTTCATTTCCAGAAGATCACCAGATTTAATATGGGGGGGGGGTTGTTGAATATGCAATAGCATTGGGACCAAGACAGAACCAGACTGGCAGGCAGGTAGCTAGACAGAGAGGGACATGGGGCAGACAGACGACAGAGAGAATGCTGGAGGACTGAAGGATTGTGGGAAGGAGATGAACAATCAGTGAGAAGTGAGCAGGGGCAAGTGATGAGCGACTGAAGGATTGAAATAAAACTGAAAACAGTCAAATGTGAAAATGACATTCAGTCAGTGAGACAGAGAGAGAGAAGGAGGGGGAGAGAGAGCGGGACAGAGGGAGGGAGAGGGGGGGGGAGAGCGGAAGAGAGAGGGAGAGACAAAGAGAGAGAGAGGGAGAGAGAGGGGGGAGGGGAGAGGGAGAGTGGAAGAGAGGGAGAGGGAGAGAGGGAGAGGGAGAGAGAGAGAGAGAGAGATTGACTTTTGATGTTCTTTAATGAACACAGTCACCTCATAAAACAATACAAACTATTTACATACTTAAAAACCTAACATACACCTACACCTCACAAACTGCCACACACACACACACACACACTGCCATCAGACCCTCATCATCGCCACATCAGTTTCACATATGGTTACATACAACCCCCCCTCCCTCCCCAACAAAACACAGCCTCCCTACACACCAGACATGGACCATGTCCACTTTATTATTCAGCCAGCTGTAACACTCATTCTGCTTTCAAGTGTGCAGTGGATCCACACACCCGCTCTCGCTCACCCTGTTCCTCCTTGTAAGCCACGTGGCAACCTCAGCTTGGCCAAACACAAAGTTCACGAGTGTACTTGGCCCTGTCTTGATGCTGCCCAGTAACCCAGGTAAGAAAATCACAGAAGGTTGAACCAGTTCCTCTGGACACCTTTACTGACGGATACGTTTCGTCACTCAACTAAGTGACCTCTTCAGTCTCACCTGACTGCAGATGTCCCCGCCCTTATAAACAATACAGTACAACAAAGTGCCTAACGACCAGTTTCATATGCAAATATGGGTGTGATCTTTAATTAGCATTTCAAAGGCCATGTGTACTATTCACAGAGGATTATGGATTGTTGCAATCACAGCATTGTAAGATGGCGACAGATGTACAATGACCGAAACCAATGACCAGTTTCATGATCAAATATGGGTGTGCCCATTAACTAGAGTTTTGACGGCCATATGTACTATTCACAGAGGATTGGGGATAGTTATAATCACAGCATTGTAAGATGGTGACAGGTGTACTCTTAGTCTCCCCGTCGATTTAGGGATGGTCATTCCCTCTTAACAGAGATGGCTTCTTTGACTCCCCATTCAAACCAGCGTTGCTCCCTATCAAGGTCTGTGAATGTTCTCATTCATCCAGGTCATGGTTATCCAAAGGAGTTGAATCAAGTGCAACTGGACTTGCTATATATCCGTGAAGATATATACCAAGTCCAGTTGCACTTGATTCAACTCCTTTGGATCCCTATCAAGGATGTACTTTGCCCTGTCCCTATGTGGGTACCTCAGCCCCAAGATGTACAGCCCCACAGTGAAGCCCACCCCCAGCTTCCCACATACCACCAACAGCAGGTCAAACAATGGTGCCACACGATTACATTCAGCAAAACCATGAAAAACAATTTCAGGTGTTTTACAGAAAGGGCAACCAACCCCCACAGTAGGATCCACTCTATGGAGAAACAATGGCCAAAGCCCCATGAGCCACCCTCCACTGCAAATCCCCTGCTCTTTCTGGGAGAGGGGGTTAGTAAAACCCCTCCACATGAACCCCATCATGCCCTGTCAGATATTGTTGTCACTTGTGTTCCCTCACCTCATGTAGCTCCCTAAGGTATACGACCTTCACGGCCACCTCATACAGAAACTTGCCTTCCAGCCCTTCCAGCCTACCCAGTCCCGGAGAGTCAAAGGTTAGAAGCATCCCATCCACTTTCTGCCATTGCCCTGTGTTAGCTACAACATTAACAGAGGGAAGATCTGGCGCACCTCTTCCCTGTGACAACCTCAATCTCAACCAGGCTTTGAAGGCCTGCAGAAGAGCCTCTATTAACCCTCCGGTGAGCCTCTACAGCAGCCTCAATGATGCCACTCCTGTTTGTAGTGTCAGTTCTTTAATGTCTTTCAGTACCTTTTTTCATGTGACCAGAGGTGTCCCAGCTTAGAGATGCCTCCCCTCATGAGGCATTGTGCCAGGTCTGTAGAGTCAGCCGTACGTAATGGGAGTAGCGGGTTGTGAAAGAGAGACTCCTCCCACACCCATGATCCCGGCCGGCTCTATCCCCTTCTAGCAGAATCCAGGCCTTCAGTACTGACATATAGAAGCCCAAGATCCCTGTAGTGTCCAGCTTAGCCTGATCCATTATAAACAGTTGGCAGTCTTGTCCATAACCACCAGTACTCTGGAGCACTGCACAAGCTGATTGCCCCTAACACACACTGTTCTTATACAGCAGCCTCTGTGCCGACTTGAGTCGGAAGGCTGCCACTCTGCTCTCCAGTTCTACCAGGCCCTGCCCCCCTTCACTGATAGGCAGAGAGAGGACTGCAGCCTTCAGCCAGTGGTGCCCCGACCAGAGGAAATCCACCAGCATCCTCTGGATCTTTGCTAAGAAGCCAAAAGGAGGATAAAGGACTGCCAACTGGTGCCAAAGAGAGGACGCTGCTAAGTTGTTAATTATTAGAACCCTCCTTCTGTAAGACAACTGCATGAGTAACCACTTCCATTTGCCTAACCTTGCCCCGATTCTCTGCATGACACCTTCCCAGTTTTTAGTGACCATTCCCTCTGAGCCCAAATATACCCCCAAGACCTTGAGTCCCACTCGACTCCACTTAAAGCCTCCTGGTAGTTGTGGTAGTATATACCAAATCCAGTTGCACTTGATTCAACTCCTTTGGACAACCATGACCTGGATGAATGAGAACATTCACAGACTTGTCTGGCCCACAACGCTGGTTCGGAGGGGCTGTGAAAGCAATTCATATTTGATGTTTGCTTACTTTTAATCTTTCACCATGTATGAGCTACACCATGTGTAAGTTTATTTTACATGGCTTAGAAGGATGCTTGAAGTCCATGTGTAACAGAATAAAGGTGGTATTATGAGGTACCTTGTGCACTTGTCTCCAGGTGCACAAATAAAGGCCTACTGTTGACTGCTGGCTGATAGCAGAATAATGTATAGGAGACTGAGTCTAGCAGGTCTTTACACACTAACTGGAGCAGTGGCCTTGGTGGATGAGAGCTGGGAGACATGCGATAAGGTGGGGAAGAACACAAACCTGCCCTACAAGAGAGACTGGACTTGACTGATGGGGGCACATTCAAGCATCTGGGCTTGGATGCATCTGTTCGTTGAACATATATTACAATCGTGTAACAATACTGTCAGAGATTTTTGTCCCGCTCCTAATTTAATGTCAGAGTGGAATTAATAACTGCCACAACAGGGGCATCTTCTAAAATTATTCTCCTCATAATTTATGAAGTATGTGTAATCTGAATAACACTGTTTCTAGATCAAAAGTGGGTTGAATACAGACTTCATTTACGTATTCAACCAAGCTCTGGTCACAACATGGCCGTTGTTCCTCCTCCCCTGGCACGTCTGTGTGACGCCCGGTTCACCTCCATACATAGTTTACACTGTAGGAGAACTTGGATTCTACTTCCTATAGAAGATGTGACACCAGTCACAGAGAGACACTCGTGAACTTATGCGACAGTAAGCAATGGAAGTGATTTTTAACTTCTGGGTTTGAAATATTAAAAAGAAACATTCGAAGGGGCGTCTGGGTAGTGTAGCGGTCTACTCTGTTGCCTACCAGTACAGGGATTGCCAGTTCGAATCCACGTGTTACTGCTGGCTTGATCGGGCGTCCCTACAGACACAATTGGCCATGTCTGTGGGTGGGAAGCCGGATGTGGGTGTGTGTCCTGGTTGGTGCACTAGCGCCTCCTCTGGTCGGTCGGGAAGCCTGTTCGGGGGGGGGGAAGGGGAACTGGGGGGAATAGCGTGATCCTCCCACACGCTACGTCCCCCTGGTGAAACTCCTCACTGTCAGGTGAAAAGAAGCAGCTGGTGACTCCACATGTATGGGAGGAGACATGTGGTAGTCTGCAGCCCTCCTGGATTGGCAAAGGGGGTGGAGCAGAGACCGGGATGGCTTGGAAGAGTGGCGTAATTGGCCGGATACAATTGATGAGAAAAAATAGAGGGGGGGGGGACATTCGAAGGTCAACAGACGAGTAAATGTTCATCAGATGCAGACATCTCTCTACCTCCACCTGCACACTGTCGGAAAAAGACTGATGGAAGAAAAGGAGGAGAGAGAAACAGACATGAACATGAAAGAGAAAAAAGAAACAGGGTACAAAGAAAAGAATGGAGATGAAAAAACAAAAGACAAAAAGAGAAAGAGCTACACAGAGAGACAGACGGACGGAGGGAGGGATGGAGATAGAGGGAGAGGAGCCGAGCATGCAAATCTGAGGTGAGAAGAGGAGAGGGAGAGAGGGAAAGAGGAGGAGAAGAGAACGCACTTAAGCAGTGAAAGAAAGAGAGGAAGAGTGGGATGAGGGACAGGCGTTTTATTTGTGAGTGAAATATTAATATTTGCTACACAAACCCCATGAGAAGATGTGACTGAGACGCACAAAACCACTCCACACACACCGGGACACAGTTTAATGGATGTAGAGCTGGTCACTTCACACACACACACACACACACACACACACACACACACACACACACACACACACACACACACACACACACACACACACACACACACACACACACAGTGTGTGTTATTTTGTATGTAATAAAAACAAGATTTTTAATAAAAAGAAGACAACACTGAGTCTGTATTAATAAATGTCATGTTTCTCACACACACAATGAAGAACCACAAAACAGCCCTGCTACCATGTCTGTCCGTCCATCTGTCCATCCATCCGTCTGTCTATCTGTCTGTCTGTCTGTATGTCTGTCTGTCTACCCATCTATCTATCTATCTATCTATCTATCTATCTGTCTGTCTGTCTGTCTGTCTGTCTGTCTGTCTGTCTCTGTCTATCTATCTATCTATCTATCTATCTATCTGTCTGTCTGTCTGTCTGTCTGTCTGTCTGTCTGTCTGTCTGTCTATCTATCTATCTATCTATCTATCTATCTATCTATCTATCTATCTATCTATCTAACTGTCTGTCTGTCTGTCTGTCTGTCTGTCTGTCTATCTATCTATCTATCTATCTATCTATCTATCTATCTATCTATCTATCTATCTGTCTGTCTATCTGTGTCTATCTATCTATCTATCTATCTATCTATCTATCTATCTATCTGTGTCTATCTGTGTCTATCTATCTATCTATCTATCTATCTGTCTATCTGTCTGTCTGTCTGTCTGTCTGTCTGTCTGTCTGTCTGTCTGTCTATCTATCTATCTATCTATCTATCTATCTATCTGTGTCTATCTATCTGTCTATCTATCTAGCTATCTATTCTTATGTCAAAGGCTGACTGTAAATGGAAAATAGACACCCCCCCCCAACAGAAAGCACTCTATCCTGTCGTTTTGTCAGCATGTGTGGCCGTCGCTCACTGAGCTCTAAGTCCTAAAGCTTGTATGATGGACAAAATGATTCATTATTAAACACACACACACACACACACCACAGTGACATGTCTGCTAAAGCATGCTCTAATAACGCTCATCTCGTCATCTACATTTTATTTATTCATTTACAGACCATGAATTATGGACTAGCTCTTGTTTGTATTTTTATATATGTATATCTGTGTGTCTCTCACACACACACACACACACACACACACACACACACACACACACACACACACACACACACACACACACAGACATAGATGTAAGAGAAACAAGCAAGCTATGGTACCGAGATTACAGAATCAGAAACCCATCACTGAGCAAACGCCAATAAACACAATAATCTGTCTGTCTGTTTCTGCCTGCCTGTCAGTCTGTCTTCCTGTCTGTCAGTTTGTCTGTCTGTCTGCCTTCCTGTCTGTTTCTGCCTGTCTTCCTGTCTGTCAGTTTGTCTGTCTGTTTCTGCATGTCTTTCTGCCTGTCTGTCTGCCTTCCTGTCTGTTTCTGCCTGTCTTCCTGTCTGTTTCTGTCAGTTTGACTGTCTGTTTCTGCATGTCTTTCTGCCTGTCTGTCTGCCTTCCTGTCTGTTTCTGCCTGTCTTCCGGCCTGTCTCTGCCTGTGTGCGTGTGTGTGTGTGTGTGTGTGTGTGTGTGTGTGTGTGTGTGTGTGTGTGTGTGTGTGTGTGTGTGTGTGCGATCACACTGTATACAGTGTGTTCCCTACACTGTCAGATGTACAGTAGTTAAAGCAGACAGTCCCAACACTGGGACTCAAACACCACACAAGCCTACAGGGGGCGCTGGCATTCTGACGAGCCAGACAGACAGACAGGAATGTGTTGGAGGTCTGACAGCCATACTATGTTTATGACTGAGGTCACAACCCCTCTCACACACACACACACACACACACACACACACACACACACACACACACTCCATATCTTTGTCTCTCTTCAAGTAGACGTTCATTGTCCTTTCTGCCCCTTCCTCTCAGAAATGCCATCTGTCCTCACTCATTCAGCCCCTCTGCCTCTGCTCTTTATCTCTGCTACAGGTCTGATCTTGTCCTGCTGACTGTCATTCCTCTTTCCACCTACACAACTAGTCAGCCTCTCCTCTCTCTCTCTCTCTCTCCATCTGTCTGTCTCTCTCTCTCTCTCCGTCTGTCTCTCTCTCTCTGTCTGTCTCTCTCTCTCTCCGTCTGTCTCTCTCTCTCTGTCTGTCTCTCTCTCTCTCCGTCTGTCTCTCTCTCTCTGTCTGTCTCTCTCTCTCTCCGTCTGTCTCTCTCTCTCTGTCTGTCTCTCTCTCTCTCCGTCTGTCTGTCCGTCTGTCTGTCTCTCTCTCTGTCTCTCTCTCTCTGTCCGTCTGTCTGTCTCTCTCTCTGTCTCTCTCTCTCTGTCTGTCTGTCTCTCTCTGTCTGTCTCCGTGTTCAGTCTGGTTATTCTGATCTGCATATTAAACAACTGCTTGTTTCTCTGTGGATGTTTCATTTTGTTCTTCAGTCTCCTGCTGGGCCTCTGTACATCTACACCTAAATCTACATCTAAATCTACACCTATAGCTACACCTACATCTACATCTACACCTACATCCTTACATCTATACCTACATCTAAATCTACACCTACATCTACATCTGAATCTACATCTAAATCTACACCTACATCTACACCTACATCTAAATCTACACCTACATCTAAATCTACACCTACATCCCTACATCTACACCTACATCTAAATCTAAATCTACACCTACATCTAAATCCACACCTACATCTACACCTACACATACATCTACACGTACATCTACACCTACATGTACATCTAAATCTACATCTACACCTACATCCCTACATCTACACCTACACCTACATCTACATCTACATGTAAATGTACACCTGATGCTCTGGTACCGTTTGCCAGACAGTACCACAGTAAACAGTTGGGGACCGCAGCCAAAAACTCTTCACTCTGTTGTCATCTGGCTCGAACCAACAGGCTTAAGGACAGCTTTTACTACCCACAAACCATAAGACTCCCAAACACATAGACTCCTGGACACTTGCAAAAATATACATACATACACACACACACGCACACACACATATATATATATATCGATACATACTTTAGCCGATACATACATACATACATACATACTACAGTGCATCCAGAAAGCATTCACACCCCTTCACTTTCCCCACATGTTGTTATGTTACAGCCTTATTCCAAAATGGATTAAATTCCTTTTTTTCTCATCAATCTACACACAATACCCCATAATGACAAAGTGAAAACGGTTTTGTAGAAATTTTTGCAAATTTATTAAAAATAAAAAACTGAAATACTGCATGTACGTATAAGTATTCACACCCTTTACTATGACACTCAAAATTGAGCTCAGGTTCTTCCTGTTTCCACTGATCATCCTTGAGATGTTTCTTCATTGATTGGAGTCCACCTGTAGTAAATTCAATTGATCGGACATGATTTGGAAAGGCACACACCTGTCTATATAAGGTCCCACTGTTGACAGTGCATGTCAGAGCAGAAACCAAGCCATGAAGTCAAAGGAATTGTCTGTGGACCTCCGAGACAGGATTGTATCGAGGCACAGATCTGGGGAAGGGTACAAAACAATTTCTACAGCGTTGAAGGTTCCGAAGAGCACAGTGGTCTCCATCATTCGTAAATGGAAGAAGTTTGGATCCACCAGGACTCTTCCTAGAGCTGGCCGCCCAGCCAAACTGAGCAATCGGGGGAGAAGGGCCTTGGTCAGGGAGGTGACCAAGAACCCGATGGTCACTCTGACAGAGCTCCAGTGTTCCTCTGTGGAGATGGGAGAACCTTCCAGAAGGACAACCATCTCTGCAGCACTCCACCAATCAGGCCTTTATGGTAGAGTGGCCAGACGGAAGCCTCTGCTCAGTAAAAGGCACATGACAGCCCGCTTGGAGTTTGCCAGAAAGCACCTAAAGGACTCTCAGACCATGAGAAACAAGATTCTCTGGTCTGATGAAACCAAGATTGAACTCTTTGGCCTGAATGCCAAACGTCACATCTGGAGGAAACCAGGCACCTCTCATCACCTTGCTAATACCATCCCTACAGTGAAGCATGGTGGTGGCAGCCTCATGCTGTGGGGATGTTCTTCAGCGGCAGGAACTGGGAGACTAGTCAGGATCGAGGGAAAGATGAATGGAGCAAAGTACAGAGAGAGCCTTGATGAAAACCTGCTCCAGAGCGCTCAGGACCTCAGACTGGGGCGAAGGTTTACCTTTCAACACGACAACGACCCTAAGCACACAGCCAAGACAACGAAGGAGTGGCTTCGGGACAAGTCTGTGAATGTTCTTGAGTGGCCCAGCCAGAGTCCAGACTTGAATCCCATTGAACATCTCTGGAAAGACCTGAAAATAGCTGTGCAGCGACGCTCCCCATCTAACCTTACAGAGCTGGAGAGGATCTGCAGAGAAGAATGGGAGAAATACCCCAAATATAGGTGTGCCAAGCTTGTAGCTTCATACCCAAGAAGACTTGAGGCTGTAATCGCTGCCAAGCGTGCCTCAACCAAGTACTGAGTAAAGGGTGTGAATACTTATGTACATGCAATATTTCAGTTTTTTATTTTTAATAAATTTGCAAAAATTTCTACAAAACCTTTTTCGCTTTGTCATTATGGGGTATTGTATGTAGCTTGATGAGAGAAAAACAGAATTTAATCCATTTTGGAATAAGGCTGTAACATAACAAAATGTGGGGAAAATGAAGGGGTGTGAATACTTTCTGGATGCACTGTACATGCATATACATACACATATATAATATATATATATATAATATATATATATATATATATCCAGTGAGTCAAGTAAATCCTTTATGAGACAGTACAAGCCTGTTTCATGCCATAAGCAATCATCAGCTGTCAATCTGAATTAATAAAGTAGTAAATGGTGGGTTGTACTTGAGCTCAAAATTGTAGTTGCTCTTGTGTGGTGCTTCTTGGTATGGGGGCGCAACTTCACTGAAGAGGGACTTGTTTGATGATCATTTTGAGAGTCTTCTATTCATGCTCTCTGGGATGTTCTTCAAGATGGAGGGTGGGTGCTTGCTTTCTCTATGGACATATTTCTATTTCTCTATCCACCGCTAAACACTGACTGCCAGCAAATCAACAAACGTAGCAGAAGACAAAACATCAGCTGGTACAACCACCCTACAGTGATGTCGTGGTGCAACCACCCTACAGTGATGCCGTGGCGCAACCACCCTACAGTGATACCGTGGTACAACCACCCTACCGTGATGCCGTGGCGCAACCACCCTACAGTGACACTGTGGTGCAACCACCCTACAGTGATGCCGTGGTGCAACCACCCTACAGTGATACAGTGGTACAACCACCCTACAGTGATGCCGTGGCCACAAACATCGTAAGCAGTGTTGTGAACTTTTGGATAAGTGCTTCACCCCAGACCACCAACTGAGGAAGATGTTCAATAAGAACACCATCAACATGAGTTACAGTTGCATGCCTAACATTCAACACATAATATCATCCCACAACACAAGAATCATCAACAAATCAACAACACCTTCATCACAACCGGACTCCCCCAACTGTAACTGCCGTGTGAACGACTCACGCTCCCTGGAGGGAAAATGCCAGATGAAGGGAGGTATCTACCAAGCTACGGTGACGAGAGAGGACAACGACAAAACAGAGACATACGTGAGTCTAACAGAGGGGAAATTCAAAATGAGGTGTAATGCACACATGTGTAGCTTTACAAACAACCGTTTAAAGAGTGTCACACGTTTAAGCCCTTATATTTGGTCATTGGCAGACAGAAACATTAATTATCCAACCACCTGGAAAATCCTGTCAAAGAACAAAACATATTCACCCAGCAGTAAAACGTGTAACTATGTCTAACTGAACAATATTTTATCATCTGCAGACCACAAATGTCCACACTGAGGGACAGGAATGAACTGGCCAGCAGGTGCACACATAGATATAAGCACCTGTTTTGTAATTAAAAAAAAAATCATGACAATAGACAAATACCATTAACTTTGTATGCAACCTCCCCTCCCCCTCCCATTGGACAGTTAGCGATCACATGTATTTGAATGTAGGCACCCCCCCTCCCCACAGGGACGTTGTGCATGTGATGTGCACGGCGAGACAGTTTTTATGTATAAAATCTTGGGATATAACCATTAACCAAACCCAGACAGCACATTATATCAAAATGATGACCAATGTTAGTCTAGTGCTTCAGAAAGGAGTGTGTATAAGCTGCATGTCTAATGAGAGCGAGGTAGTGCACCTGTGTAATTAGGTGCTAATTTCATGTTGTTTATCTGTTTGTATCCTGAGGGCTTTCTTGCTAATGTTCCTCCACTCCATACGAGACACCTTGCCCTCTCTCTGTCTCTCTCTTTGTCTCCGTCTCTCTGTCTCGCTCTCTGTCTCGCTCTCTCTCACTGTCTCTCTCTCTCTGTCTCTCTCCGTCTGTCTGTCTGTCTGTCTGTCTGTCTCTCTCTCTCTCTCTCTGTCTCTCTCCGTCTGTCTGTCTGTCTGTCGGTCTGTCTCTCTCTCTCTTTGTCTCCGTCTCTCTGTCTCGCTCTCTGTCTCTGTCTCTCTCACTGTCTCTCTCTCTCCGTCTGTCTGTCTGTCTGTCTGTCTGTCTGTCTGTCGGTCTGTCTCTCTCTCTCTCTGTCTCTCTCCGTCTGTCTGTCTGTCTGTCTGTCGGTCTGTCTCTCTCTCTCTCTGTCTCTCTCGGTCTCTCCCTCTCTGTCAGTTCGTTGTCTCAGTTGTGTGTATGTGTGCGTGTGCTGTCATCTCAGGTGTGTATCTATTTTCCGCTTTGTGAGATGAGACAAACAAGCTAGCTCACTTCATTAATGTGTTTGCAACTGCCATTAACCGCCTAATGGGCACAGAGCTAAGTAAGCTGAAGCAGCTTCGTGTGTTATGCTAATGATTTAACCATAACCATTAACCACCTAATGAGCACAGCGCTAACCTAGCTTAGCCTAGCAGCATTGCTAATGAGCTTGTCATTAGCATCGTAGCCTAGCAACATTGCTAATGAGCTTGTCATTAGCATCAGCCACCTGATGAGCTTTGTGCAAATGTAGCCAAGCTATCAGACGTGATCAGTTACCCTTATGCAAATGTAGCTCTTGTCCTTATTGACAAGGCAAGCAACAGTCAAGCAACAGTTAGCTCTAAAGTGTTTCCTCAGCACAGCTCACCCAGTGCTTACTACATATATTATCAAATCACACCATTTCTCTCTTTTTTTGGGGGGAGGGATTTTCCCCCCCTTTTTCTCCCCAATTGTATCCAGCCAATTACCCCACTCTTCCGATCCGGGGAGGGCTGCAGACTACCACATGCCTCCTCCCATACATGTGGAGTCGCCAGCCGCTTCTTTTCACCTGACAGTTAGGAGTTCCCCCAGGGGGATGTAGCACGTGGAAGGATCACACTATTCCCCCCAGTTCCCCCTCCCCCCTGAACAGGCGCCCCAATTGACAAGAGGAGGCATTAGTGCAGCGACCAGGACACATACCAACATCCAGCTACCCACCCGCAGACACGGCCATTTGTGTATGTAGGGAGGGACGCCTGACCAAGCCGGAGGTAACACAGGGATTCGAACCGCCGATCCTCATGTTGGTAGGCAATGGAATAGACCACCATGCTACCGGGACGCCCCCAGGGAAGTAATTTCTATGTTTCTAGTTTGGGTGCCCGCCAGATCCGTGGATAAAACTGATCCGCCATCTCAAGCCGAGAAACAGACGAACACGTCAACGTGTCGTTTGTCCCGATTGAGAGAAACCAGAGTAAGTTGGTCTACATCAGACAGATGTCTCCTGTAGTCTGCAAAAATGAGAACCATGGAGAAATGAGAACCGTGCATGTTTTCCTTTTGTATCAAGCAGCAAAAAGTTGTATCATGAGGTGTTTGTAACCTGCCTTACTTCACATCACATGTCTCACAATGTGACTATTACACATGTGCACACCGTGATGATGCTGCTGAAACAATACATCATGCAGCCCTAACACACACACACACACACACACAAATACACACACACACATACACACATACACACAGACACACGCACTCACACACACACGTGCGCACACACACACACACACACACACGTGCGCACACACACACACACACACACACACACACACACACACACACACACATGCACACACAGTCATGTTTCACTATCCTTGTGCGGATTCCTCATTGACTACATGCATTTCCTAGTCCTTAACCCTAACGTTACCCATGCAAACTACATGCCTAACCCTAACCCTTACCCTAACCCTAACCCTTACCTAACCTTAACCTAACCTAACCCTAATTCTAACCGTAACCCTAAAACCAACTCCTAACCCTAACATAGACCCTTTTCCTTGTGTGGACCTCTGAAAGGTCCGCACAAAGTACGTCCTGTCAGGTTTAGCTATACTTGTGTGGACATTTGGTGCACACAAGGATAGCTAAACATGTACACACATACACATTCACACTCACACATAAACACATAAACACACACTCACACATAAACACACTGACACACACAAACACACATATGCACACATACACACATACACACACACACACACACACGCACACACACATACATACACACATACACACATATACACATACGCACACACATATACACACGCACAGACACGCACGCACACGCACACACACACACAGTCTCATGAATCGACATCTATATCGACGCTAGCGTCTGTGATTTGTTCAGATACATCACCGCTAACGTCTGTGATTTGTTCAGATACATCACCGCTAACGTCTGTGATTTGTTCATCTACATCAACGCTAACATCTGTGATTTGTTCAGATACATCACCGCCAACATCTGTGATTTGTTCAGATACATCACCGCTAGCGTCTGTGATTTGTTCAGATACATCACCGCTAACGCCTGTGATTTGTTCAGATACATCACCGCTAGCATCTGTGATTTGTTCAGATACATCACCGCCAACATCTGTGATTTGTTCAGATACATCACCGCTAGCGTCTGTGATTTGTTCAGATACATCACCGCTAACATCTGTGATTTGTTCAGATACATCACCGCTAGCGTCTGTGATTTGTTCAGATACATCACCGCTAACGCCTGTGATTTGTTCAGATACATCACCGCTAGCATCTGTGATTTGTTCAGATACATCACCGCTAGCGTCTGTGATTTGTTCAGATACATCACCGCTAGCGTCTGTGATTTGTTCAGATACATCACCGCTAACGCCTGTGATTTGTTCATCTACATCAACGCTAACATCTGTGATTTGTTCAGATACATCACCGCTAGCGTCTGTGATTTGTTCAGATACATCCCCACTAGCGTCTGTGATTTGTTCATCTACATCACCGCTAGCGCCTGTGATTTGTTCAGATACATCACCGCTAACGTCTGTGATTTGTTCAGATACATCACCGCTAACATCTGTGATTTGTTCAGATACATCACCGCTAGCGTCTGTGATTTGTTCAGATACACCACCGCTAACGTCTGTTGATTTGTTCAGATACATCACCGCTAGCATCTGTGATTTGTTCAGATACACCACCGCTAACGTCTGTTGATTTGTTCAGATACATCACCGCTAGCATCTGTGATTTGTTCATCTACATCACCGCTAGCATCTGTGATTTGTTCAGATACATCACCGCTAGCGTCTGTGATTTGTTCAGATACATCACCGCTAACGTCTGGGATTTGTTCAGATACATCACCGCTAGCGTCTGTGATTTGTTCAGATACACCACCGCTAACGTCTGTTGATTTGTTCAGATACATCACCGCTAGCCTCTGTGATTTGTTCAGATACATCACCGCTAGCATCTGTGATTTGTTCAGATACATCACCGCTAGCGTCTGTGATTTGTTCAGATACATCACCGCTAGCGTCTGTGATTTCTTCATCTGCATCATCACTAACATCTGTGATTTGTTCAGCTACAAAGGACATAACAGCCGTCTGTGATGTAGGGTGGGGAGGAAACTGATTTGACTGACAGCCCATCACAGCTGGGCATTTTTAAAAGAATGTGGTTGTGGACATGGGATTGTAATTTCAATTTCGTGGTTGAAAATCAATCATCTTTATCCCATTCATTCATTCATTCATCAGTCATCAGACATTTTTATAAGTGTATGCCTACAGACTGACGTGACTAAAGAAAATATTATTCAAGTAAACACAAAAATAAAACAAGATTGCCTGGTAGGGAGTCTGTCTGGTGTCCCTGAAAAACAACACAACTGGCAGAGTACATAATGTATGTAGAGACACCTGCCTACCAGGAGCCGGCAGCATCTCTACCTGAAATACCTTCCAATCTGGCCAAATAGTGTCTGGCCTCTAGTGTCTAGCCTCTAGTGCTTAGCCTCTAGTGTCTGGCCTCTAGTGTCTAGCCTCTAGTGCTTAGCCTCTAGTGTGTAGCCTCTAGTGTCTAGCCTCTAGTGTCTAGCCTAGCTCTTCAGGCTCTTGCCTATTGTGTTTAGCATTGGAAAAAAGTTTTTTTTCCCCACACTGACAATGTTTGTATTGAGCAGTTGGTCCCACCAGACAGCTCTGCCCCTGGTTCAGGTTTACATGCAGCAGTGCTAGATCACCAGGTCACATTAGGCTTACACTAGCCAGACGATGTGCCACAAGTAGCTATAGCCAGTACACACAGGAACAGAAGAGCTGTTAAGCAGTGGAATTCTTTATAAACAAAGAATGGAATTGGAATGAAAAGGTTAATGAGAAAAATTATCTCTTTGTGCATTGATTAGTAGATTAATTTTTTTTAGCTTATTTCTTTGGTCTTTGACAAAACATAGTGTTCAGCAGTGAAAATTAAGTGCATGAAAAAGAGATAACAAGAAGGAAAAGACATTTGTCATTTCATAGGACCTTTAATGCCTTGCTCCAGACCATTTCCATGGGCTGTGTGAACTAGACTCACCAGCACATTTGGTTCTGGCTCGGAGGGGAGGTCCGGGGTTTCCTGTGCCCCCTTCCAGCGGTCTGGTGAGCAGGACGCTGATCTCATATTCTGTGTCTGGATCAAGATGGCCAATCTTATGTGTGCTCTTATCCACAGGGGTGGTATCTATCAACATGCCTGACATTGTTCGATACTCCACCTAAACTCAACACACACATCAACGAAAATATGAGATAGAGATATGCACACACACGCGCGCGCACACACACACACACACACACACACACACACACACACCTCTCTCTCGATGATGGGTCCATCCCCGTTGATTGAGTTTGCATTGAGCTGGATCCACAGGTAGGTGGCGCCAACTGCTGTCAGCTGTGGGGGGGCGATGGGTACAGGAGGCTCTGAGGGACAGAAAGTCACAGCAGTCAGTCATGTTTGCTCAGAGGCAGTGGGGACACATTAGAGGTCTGCAAGCCCGTCAGGTCCCAGTACACAGTCGATTCGGGCTGAGCTTGGGTCGGACTTGGGATCACTGAACTTCTCTCTTTTCATGTAGAGCACACAGGCCACTGTATGAAATACTGTTACACCCATTATATTGTAAATAATGTACACACACATGTACACTTGGATTACATGTGCCATTTGACCATGACGTGTGTGTGTGTGTGTGTGTGTGTGTGTGTGTGTGTGTGTGTGTGTGTGTGTGTGTCTGCACGTATCAGACAGCTTAAAGTGACATTGGTATCGGTCTCGAGTGAAAAACTGCACGCAGAATTTCTTGGGCTGGACTGCAGGTTGTGCCCATGCAGGGCTCGAGGACATATGGCTGCTGTTGGACAACATGGTTGGCATCTCTAGTCTCATAACACTTGTCATTTCAATTCAACTTCCGGTCTCAAATCCTGCCAGCCTGTGTGAAGCGACAAGCCTGGGCGCTCACAATGTTTTACCGAGAACGTGTTGTGACTGAATGAGCCGGCCCACCTCCCCAGGTGGACAAGTGTCCTTTGCAACTGTGAACGAGCTGTCACCGCAGTCACACACCTGAAATGCTGACAGCATGCTAGCTAACAGCGGGTTTGTAGAAAAACCTCATCAAACCTCGTCCATCTTCAAACACAGGATCAAACCACCAGAGAACGACTGCCATTTGCACACAGACTGGTCAATGGGAAGACCAGCTCTTTGATTTCAGTGATGTGAAAAATCAGATTCAGTCACGGAATTCCATCCATCCATCCATTAGCTGAACCACTTATCCTGCTGTCAGGGTTACAGGGATGCTGGAGCCTATTCCAGCAGTCATTGGGCGGCAGGTGGGGAGACACCCTGGACAGGCCGCCAGACCATCATAGGACCCACACACACACACACACACAAACATTCACACCAAAGGACAATTTAGTACGGCCAATTCACCTGACCTACATGTCTTTGGACTGTGGGAGGAAACCGGACCACCCAGAGGAAACCCACACAGACACGGGGAGAACATGCAAACTCCACACAGAGGATGACCCGGGATGACCCACCAAGGTTGGACTACCCGGGGCTCGAACCCAAGACTTTCTTGCTGTGAGGCGACCGCGCTAACCACTGCACCACTGTGCCACCGTGCCGTCTGTCACGGAATTGAGTCTTTAAAACGGATTCACGATGTAAACTTGACATGCAGAATTTGGAGATTTAGAATCAGGATCAGGATTGTCTTTACTGGCCAAGCATGTTTGCACACACAGGGAATGTGACTCTGGTTTAGTGTACTCACACGGAGTAACAACACAGCCGTGTTCAGGAACACACAGGGAATGTGACTCTGGTTTAGTGTACTCACACGGAGTAACACCACAGTGGTGTTCAGGAACACACAGGGAATGTGACTCTGGTTTAGTGTACTCACACAGAACAACAACACAGCCATGTTCAGGAACACACAGTGAATGTGACTCTGGTTTAGTGCACTCACACAACAACACAGTGGTCTTCAGGAACACACAGGGAATGTGACTGGTTTTTTTTTTTTTTTTAATTTATTTCTGATTTTTCCCTTTTTTCTCCCAATTTAGTGGCCAATTGATCCCTATTTTAATTCAAACACCCACCCTCGTATTGCATGCGTTCGCCAACTGCATCTCTCCGGCCGGCAGTCTCGAAGGAAAGCGCCTCCCCACTTTCGTGACAAGGCGAATCCAAGCCGAACCACTGTTTTTCCGACACACACAGAGACGCATTCACATGACGAACACAAGCCGACTCCGCCCCCCTCCCGAAGACAGCGTTGCCAATGATTGCTGCTTCATCGAGTCCGGCCATAGTCGGATCTGACGAGACCGGGGCGCGAACCCCGGTCCCCAGTGGGCAACTGCATCGACACCAAGCCGATGCTTAGACCGCTACGCCACCGCGGACGGAATGTGACTGGTTTAGTGTACTCACACAGAACAACAACACAGTGGTGTTCAGGAACACACAGGGAATGTGACTCTGGTTTAGTGTACTCACACAGAACAACAACACAGTGGTGTTCAGGAACACACAGGGAATGTGACTCTGGTTTAGTGTACTCACACGGAGTAACACCACAGTGGTGTTCAGGAACACACAGGGAATGTGACTCTGGTTTAGTGTACTCACACAGAACAACAACAAAGTGGTGTTCAGGAACACACAGGGAATGTGACTCTGGTTTAGTGTACTCACACAACAACAACACAGTGGTGTTCAGGAACACACAGGGAATGTGACTGGTTAAGTGTACTCACACAGAACAACAACACAGTGGTGTTCAGGAACACACTGGGAATGTGACTCTGGTTTAGTGTACTAAAACGGGACAACGACACAGCAGTGTTCAGGAACACACAGGGAATGTGACTGGTTTAGTGTACTCACACGGAGTAACAACACAGTAGTCTTCAGGAACACACAGGGAATGTGACTCTGGTTTAGTGTACTCACACAGAACAACAACACAGCCATGTTCAGGAACACACAGTGAATGTGACTGGTTTAGTGTACTCACACACAACAACAACACAGTGGTGTTCAGGAACACACAGGGAATGTGACTGGTTTAGTATACTCACACAGAACAACAACACAGTGGTGTTCAGGAACACACAGGGAATGTGACTCTGGTTTAGTGTACTCACACAACAACAACACAGTGGTGTTCAGGAACACACAGGGAATGTGACTGGTTTAGTGTACTAACACAGAACAACAACACAGCCGTGTTCAGGAACACACAGGGAATGTGACTGGTTTAGTGTACTAACACAGAACAACAACACAGCCGTGTTCAGGAACACACAGGGAATGTGACTCTGGTTTAGTGTACTCACACAACAACAACACAGTGGTGTTCAGGAACACACAGGGAATGTGACTGGTTTAGTGTACTCACACAGAACAACAACACAGCCGTGTTCAGGAACACACAGGGAATGTGACTCTGGTTTAGTGTACTCACACGGGACAACGACACAGCACTGTTCAGGAACACACAGGCAATGTGACTCTGGTTTAGTGTACTAAAACGGGACAAAAACACAGCAGTGTTCAGGAACACACAGGGAATGTGACTCTGGTTTAGTGTACCCATGGAGTAACAACACAGCCGTGTTCAGGAACACACAGGGAATGGGACTCTGGTTTAGTGTACTCACACAGAACAACAACACAGTGGTGTTCAGGAACACACAGGGAATGTGACTCTGGTTTAGTGTACTCACATGGAACAACAACACAGCAGTGTTCAGTGTTTAGGAACACACAGGGAATGTGACTGGTTTAGTGTTCTCACACGGAGTAACACCACAGCAGTGTTCAGGAACACACTGGGAATGTGACTCTGCTTTTAACTTGTTAGTTTGGGTGTGTGTGTTAGTTTGTGTATGTGTGTTAGTTTGGGTGTGTGTGTTAGTTTGTGTTAGTGTGTTAGTTTGTGTATGTGTGTTAGTTTGGTTATGTGTGTTAGTTTGTGTGTGTGTGTTAGTTTATGTATGTGTGT